>VWYO01010719.1:182292-211791 GCA_013400275.1 Rhadina sibilatrix | reverse complement strand
GCCGGGGGGAGCGGCCGGGGGATGCTCCGCCTCGCCCCGGCTCCAGACGCGGCCCCGCAGCCCGGACCCGGCGCCGCTCCTCCCGCAGCCGCGGCTGGGACCCCGCGCCCGTCACCCCCGCCTCGGGCCTGTCCCTCTGCCTGCTCCCGCTGCGCTCAGCATCATCGAGCTTCGCTCGGCCACCCGCCCGTCTCCAGCTCCTGCTCTCCCAGATTTTGGGGCTCGCACACACATTTTACGATGCTCCGGTCACGCGCGGAGCGCTGGCCCCGCAGCAAACACGCCCCGCCCCGAGCAGCACCGCGATGCACAGGCGGCGCCGCCCGGACCAGCTGCCCCCGCCTCAGGCACCCCAAAAAGACACGGATTTCCCGTTTCCGAGCCCCACCTCAGCTGTTCGAGAGGCCTCGGAGCTGCTGCTCCGCCGCTCCCCGTCACACGTGAGCCTTAGTCACCGCCAGCAGCCGCCCCCGCTCGCGGGGCTCCCCCCACTCCGCATCCCACCCCGCTCCGGTAACCGGCAGACAACGGAGGCCTCTCCCGCTCCCCGGGCAGCCCCGCTCAGAGCTGAAACCCCTCTCGGCCCTGCTGGGACGGGAATGTAGCGGCACGGCCAGGGCAGGGGACAAGTGGGCAGCACCAGCAGCGGGAGGAACGCGGCTCCGGGCTCTGCAGGGGCACCAGGAGGCACGGACGTGTCCTTGCCCACCACGTGGCCGCTCTGCTCCAGGCATCCCGCAGAGTTCCCGGCTCTGGGTGCGTGGATGAACGAAGTTAGTTTTCTGCGGGCAGCACCCATCAGAGATGCCTGTTTTGGGCATGGTGTCACCGCGGGCCAGGAGATCCCCTGCCACGCATTCTCCCTCACCTACCAGGCGAACAGGTTTACAGAAATCCCAGCCCTTTCCCTTGGAAGAGCATTCCCCTGACTCCTCAGCAGACGGGTGGCCCCACTCTGTGATGCTGCAGGGGTAGCCCTACACCCCAAATCACCCTAAAGTAATCACCCTCCTACAGCCTCCAGCCCTGCACCCTCTCACCTGGCTCAGACAGAGCAAAGGCTTCCTGAAACTCCCAGAGCTTCACCTGCCAGCTGACTCCCCACCAGAGAATGCTGCATGGCCAAGCCTCAGCTCTGGGAGCTGGGCACCCTGGGAGGATGGCAGAGAATGCAGTGTCCCAGGGAACTGACAAAGCCAGGGGATGCCCTGGGACAGGAAAGGGGAACAGCCCCACTGGCATTGCTGCACGGCTGAGCCTCCAAGGGGCTGCAGCAGCCCCACAGCCCCGTATTTCCATGGGGAATCCTGCAGCCACTCCATGACAATGCTCCAAGGGTGACTGGGCAGCTTCCAAAACCCCTTTGCCTGTGGGTCCCACAGCATCACCTGGAGCAGATGAGCATCTCCAGGCTCTGGGACAGCTGGCACTGGATCCAGCCATGTCCATGGTGGTTCTACCCACAGTGGGGTCAGTCTGGAGCAGGGGGCAAGGTGAGGACGGGGCAGCCATGGATGTATAGGGCCTGTGCCATGCTCCAACAGTGCAACATGAGAGGGCTTGTGAATGCCACGCCAGCCCAAGTCGATGGGCTTACACAAGCAGGGATTGATTGATCACTCTGCTGCAGGCAGAGCCCCGCTGTGTTGGGGTTCTGGGTCCAGCCCCGCCATTCCCGTGGTGCTGGGAATAGCTGCCCTCCCTGAGCTGATGGAAAATCCGATGAGCTCATGATGAGCACGGCACCCAGCCCTGGCTGCTGCATGCCCCAGCACTCCCTGTGCTCCTCAGCCCTGCAGCATGGGGTGCAACACTGCCACTGTCCAGACAGTCTGGGCAGGGGGTGGCACCCCGAGGCTCAACACGTGGCCCTGACACCAACTGTAGGGACCCAAAGGGATCAGCACCCCAAAGTCAAAGGATAACTACAGCCACAGCTCAGCCCTGCCAGTGGGAGCTGACACTGCACGAGTCTGGGAGCAAACACGGACAAGGATGGCAAACAGACCCCACCAGCACCTCTGAGCAAAGCACCGTGTGGGACACCCCATCCCAGCCATTCCCACCTGCTCCCTATCCCTCTGCTCCCACCTCTCTCCTCAGCCCCTGGACTTTGCCCCGGCCCCAGGCTGCTCCCACCCTGCTGCTCTGTGACATGGTGCCCACAAAAGCTGCTCTGAATCCTTGTCCCCAAAATACTCCAGCTGATTCCCACAAGCTGTGGGGCAGTGACCCGACAGGATCCCGGGGACAATTGTCTGTCCCTGTGTCCTGTCCTGGGGTGGATGGATGCAACAGGAACCCATCACCAGCAGCACGTCAGGGCAACAACCAGACCCCCAGCATCTTGCCATGGGGCTACACCATGGCCCATGGCAAATCCTGGTTGCTGCGGGACAATCCCCTGTGGGTGTCAGTGACAAATGGGCCAGCAATGGGCTGAGCCACAGCGGGCTGCGCCCTGCCCTGCTCCAGCTCGCGCCTGCTCTGTAATTATCCCAAGCCGCATCTGTAATTAGTGTCCTGATGTCATGGGGTCAGGCCTGGGCAGCCCCACGCGCTCCCCGCCACCCCCACCTTGGCCTCCGGCCTCGGGGCTGGAGGAGATCAGAGTCTTTCAACACCATCCGGAGGAGCTCCTGCCCAGCTGCGGCTCCCCGCCAGCATTGCTGCCGGAATCACATCCCAGCGCTGTTCCACAGCCCCCGAGCTGCTGCAGGGTCGGATCTGTCCCTCAGGCCAGCGCAGGGCTTGGCCGCTCCAACCACTTCTGCATCTCTGCCCCCTCCCCTGCAGCATCCTGCCCGCTCCCTGGATCCTGCCTGGGAAAGGAGATCCTGCCTCGGAAGGAGAAGGGCCAGCCCCTGCCGTCCCGAGCCTCCCAGGGCTGCCAGTCACCCGCTGCCTCGGCACAGGGAATGCGCTGGAGCAGCCCGGCAGCTATAAATAGAGCGGGAGGCGCAGGCACGTGTGGCCGCAGCACACGCGGGTCCGGGCGGCCGCTGCCCCGTGGCCGGTGCGGGGCACGGGCAGGGTGTGGGGCTGCAGCAGCGCCTCGGGGTGGGACAGCGGTGGGAGGATGGTGAAAGCACCGAGCAGGGCAAGTCCTGCTCCGGGGAGATGCCAGCGCTGTGCCGGGAGGATGGAGGGGAGGCCCCACACAGCTGCCACGGAGCACCAGCACTTTATTGCAGGGCGGAGAACCAGCACACTGCCTGCGGCACACGGGCTACCTCGCATCCCTTCCCTCTGCCAGCAGCACCCCGTGGCCGCTGCCGCCGCTAACACCCGCTCAAGGGCCGGGCCGGGCCGGTGACACTGAACCGCGAGCTCAGCACCTCCGAGGGCGCCCGCGTCTTCTGGCCGGGCTGCTGCCCACCAGCAAAGAGGGTGAACGTGCCGGGCTCCAGGAGCCACTCCCGCGCCCAGACCGCTCGCTGCTCGGCCAGCACCTGGAAGGACAGCTTGGCCTCCCGGCCGGCCAGCACAGCCACGCGGCGGAAAGCCACCAGCTGCCAGCGCGGCACCGGCACGGATGACTGCTCCCAGCGCAGGTACAGCTGCACCACCTGCACGGAGGGATGGGAGTCAGCGCAATGGGATTCCACAGCAGCCCCCTTGCAGGGGGGAGCTCTGTACCCCATACAGCCAGCTCGGTGCAGAGCAGCTGTGCCCACCTCCTCGCTGTCCCGCAGCCCCGTGTTCGCCAGCACCACGGACACAGAGAGGTTGGCGCAGACAGGCAGCACCGGGGGGCTCAGCACCAGGTCCCGATAGCTGAAGGTGGTGTAGGACAGCCCGTACCCAAAAGGGTAGAGCGGGGCCTCCTGCCCATAGTACCGGTATGTCCGTCCCTCCATGGTGTAGTTCTCCATCGGCGGCACCTGCGGGACAAGGGGCCAGTGGAACAGGGCAGGGCTGGGCTGCCACAGGCAAGAACCTGCCCTGCATCCCGCAGCTGCTCCAGCCACCAAGGCAGGGAAAGGCTCAGGGTGGGACAAGCGGCCCTGGCCTTACCTGGTGCATGCCTGCAGGCCAAGTGGCCGGCAGCCGGCCAGCCGGGCTGGCCCCCGCCTGGCCCAGCAGGACCCTGGCAATGGCCAAGCCGGTGGCCTGGGCAGGGAAGAAGCAGGCCAGGATGGCCCCCACGCCGTCATGTGCCTGCGCCCAGCTCACGTCCAGGGGCCCCGCGTTGAACAGCAGCAGAATGACGGGGCGCCCAGAGGCTGCGGGGAGGTGGCTGTCACTGAGAGCCCTGCAGTGGCACTGCTGGGCAGGCCCCAGGGTGTCCCATGGATGGGGACCACCTGAGTAGGTTGAGGTCCCACAGAGCCCCTACCTGCCTGCACAGCATCCTGCAGCAGCTCCAGCTGGTGCCCCGGCAGGGACAGGTCACTTCGGTCTTTTGCCTCTGTCTCCACATCTACTCCTAGGTGGGGACAGCCAAGGGAGAGCCCCTTACACCCCTGCACACAGGGCAGAGGGGCACCGACAGCCTCAGAGGGGGCTCATGGGCACTCCCCCTCTCCCAGAGCATTCCCCTTCCCCTGGCAGTGCCCACCCAGTGTCCTCCCGCTCCCGCCTACCTGTCCCAAGGCAGACCAGCACGATGTCAGCTGCCCCCACCACCCTCACCAGCTCTGCCCGTGAGTATTGCTGGCACTGTGGCTTGCTGCAGCCCGCTGCAAAGCTGACATTGGCCCCCAGCATCTCCAGCCCCCTCCTGCACCAGGGAAGAGCAGAGGACATAGGGGCAGCTGTGCCCGAGGGTCGGGGCACAATGCGGACAGCCCCCTTACCCTGGCCACCAGCCAAGGGCCAAGCAGCTCCACCAGGAGCCCTGGACAGTGCCCAGAAGAGGGGAACAGGAGAGGGGGACATGAGGTGGGACCACACTGTCTCACCGGGGAGTGTAGATGTACTGAGGCTCCGGCACCGGTGCGTAGTCCCCAAACAGTACCCGGGGATTGTCAGCAAAGGGACCCACAACCTGCAGAGGGCAGAGGGGCGAGGATGGGCACCAGCAGCCCTGCCACACCTGTGTGCCATGTGTCACACCTGTGTGCCATGGGTGTGAAGCCAGCATGTCCCTCTGGCCAGCACCTTGCAGGGGCTCACCGCAAGGTGCTGGCCGGACAGGTCCTGGGCCCGCAGGGGCAGCGTCCCCCGCACGTTTTTCAGCAGCACAAAGCTCTTGACAGCAGCTTCCAGCGACAGGTTGCGGTGCTCGGGGCTCTGCACCACGCTCAGGTCCAGGGAGCTGTAGGGGTTCATGGCTGGGGGGTCAAACTCCCCCAGCCGCATCCGTGTGTAGAAGAGGGGCCGGACTCGGTCACGCAGCATCTGTGGAGACCCCGACCCAAACACCTCAGCTGTGCTTGGCAGGGACAGCCCCGGCTCTCTGCCCGCACCCTGGGTCCTACTCCACTCAGTCACCTGCAGCGTGATGTTGCCCATGGCCAGAGCCTGAGGGATGTGCATGAAAACGTTTTTCCTCAGGCCATAGGAGAGCTCCAGGTTGCACCCAGCGTTCACTGAGGCTGCCGTGCCAGGGAGAAGGGAGAACTCCCGTCACGGCTGCGCGATGCCTGGGGAACTGACCCCATGCCCAGCCCGTGAGCTCACCAACTGCTGTCTCCAGGAAGCTGTGTGTGTAGTGGTGCCCTAGCATGATGAGCTCCACAGCCCCCTCGTCGCTCACCACGTACCCATCAAACCCCCACTCGCCACGCAGGATGTCTGTCAGCAGCTTCTTGTTGGCACAAGCGGGAACGCCGTTGATCCTGTTGGAGAAGGGATGGGGCAGCCGGGAGAGCGGGGCACTGGCCATGCCAAGGGCAGCCCAGCCCATGTGGCCCCTGCCACGCTCCACACCTGTTGTAGCTGCACATGAAGCTGTAGGAGCCAGCACGCACACACGCCTGGAACTGGGGCAGGAAGGTCATGCGCCAGTCCCGCTCCAGCACCTGCAGGCACCACGGCAGAGTGGGATCAGCACCTGGAGTGTCCCCTGCCCTCTTAACACCCCCCTCCCCGCTGCGCTCACCTTGGCATCGAAGCTCAGCCTGGAGACAGGGATGTTCTCAGGGCCCCCGTGCACACTGAAGTGTTTGCAGCCAGCGCTGGCCTTGGCGTAACGGGGGTGCTGGCCCTGCAGCCCCTGCACAAAGCTGCGGGCCAGCTCCCCACTCAGGAACGGGTCCTCCCCATAGGTCTCCTGTCCGGGGCACAGGTGGGTCACCTCTGGGAGCCCCATCCCCACATCCCCACAGCCTGGAACACCATCCAGCTTGGTCAGCCGCAGTCCTTTGTGGCCCGATCCCAGTCAGGGATCAGCCGCCCAAGCTGGCACCTGGTTCCTGCCCCACAGCGGGTGCCTCATGATGTTCAGGACAGGGCTGAAGCAGCTGAGCCCGGTGTGGTCGCTGTAGCGGCCAGCAGCAGCAAAGCTGTTGTGCTTGGCTCTCACCTCGGTGGCCGTGGCATTGGCCACACGGTAGATGAGCTCGGGGCTGTGGGGACAGCACAGGGGTGTGAGGGCGGTGTAGGCAAGGGGGGGACCTGTCTCACAAGGTCCCATCCCACACCCCCGGTCTCCGGCGTTGGTACCTGAAGGCGGCGGCAAGCCCCAACGCCTGCGGGAAAGCCGTGGCCCATCCAGGTGCCTCGCCGTCGCCTCGCAGACATTCCGTGTTCCAGTTGTAGGGCGCGATGCCCAAGCGCGGGATGGGGGGCGCGGGGCCGTTCCACATCGCTCCCCCCCTCGCCACCTGCGGGGCAGCGGGGCTGAGCGGGGAGTCCCGCGGGGGCGCACGGAGGGGTCCCGCCACCCCCTCACCTGCAGCACCAGCTCGGCGGGGCTCAGCCGGCCCAGCAGGTCATCCAGGCGGCGCTGCCAGGGCAGCGAGGGGTCCCAGAAAGGGAAGGGGGGCGCCGGCCCCGGCCCCCCCCCCGCGCCTAGCGCCGCGCTCAGCACCAGCACCCGCAGCCCCAGCGCCGCCGCCGGGAGAGCCCCGCGCGGCACGGCACGGCTCGGCCCCCACGATCCGCACGGCATGGCCCGGCCCGGCTCCCGGGATCTGCACAGCATGGCTCGGACCGGCCCGGCCGGCCCCGGCGCTCCGGGCCCCCGCGATGGGCGCGGCGGGGCGGAGCGCGCTGCAGTCGGTCCTGCGCCCACCGGACGGGGCGGAGCGCGGTAGAACGGGACGGGTCAGGGGGCGTCGGGGCTTTGCCGCGTCCCGGCCGCCCCCCGGGCCGATTTGCGAGATTCACCCGGTGCATCGGGGTCTGTATTCGAGGGGCGGCGAGCCCCGAGCCCCGCGCAGCCCGGCCCCGCCGACGGGGCAGGTCGCAGCGTTTCGGTTGCACCGGTCTCCCNCCGTCGCCTCGCAGACATTCCGTGTTCCAGTTGTAGGGCGCGATGCCCAAGCGCGGGATGGGGGGCGCGGGGCCGTTCCACATCGCTCCCCCCCTCGCCACCTGCGGGGCAGCGGGGCTGAGCGGGGAGTCCCGCGGGGGCGCACGGAGGGGTCCCGCCACCCCCTCACCTGCAGCACCAGCTCGGCGGGGCTCAGCCGGCCCAGCAGGTCATCCAGGCGGCGCTGCCAGGGCAGCGAGGGGTCCCAGAAAGGGAAGGGGGGTGTCTGAGCCGGGACCGCCCCCGCGCCCAGCGCCGCGCTCAGCACCAGCACCCGCAGCCCCAGCGCCGCCGCCGGGAGAGCCCCGAGCGGCACGGCACGGCTCGGCCCCCACGATCCGCACGGCATGGCCAGGCCCGGCTCCCGGGAGCTGCACAGCATGGCTCGGACCGGCCCGGCCCGCCCCGGCGCTCCGGGCCCCCGCGATGGGCGCGGCGGGGCGGAGCGCGCTGCAGTCGGTCCTGCGCCCACCGGACGGGGCGGAGCGCGGTAGAACGGGACGGGTCAGGGGGCGTCGGGGCTTTGCCGCGTCCCGGCCGCCCCCCGGGCCGATTTGCGAGATTCANGAGATTCACCCGGTGCATCGGGGGGTTTAGTCTAGGGGCGGCGGGGCGCGAGCCCCGCGCAGCCCGGCCCCGCCGAGGGGGCAGGTCGCAGCAGCGTTTCGGTTGCACCGGTCTCCCGGAGCATCTCCCGTGTGCGGGCGGGAACCGGCAGAGCCGCCCGACGCCGTCAGACCGGCTCTCGGTGCCCTCGGGCTGCAGCGGGGCCGGCTCGGCCCCTGCCCGGGCCCGGGGAGCAGTAACGGCTCCACTCGGGAAGGATCCCCGTGTGCTCACAGGACACGGACTGAGTGCCAGCGCGGGTGCCCTATGTGCCCCTCATGCCCCCCAGCTCAGCAAGGGGTGTTTGCCCCCCCTGCCCTCCAGCTCAGCACGGAGGGGCACTGCCAGGGACCTCTGCGGTGACCAGGGACACGGTGTCTTCTTACTCTGGATGTCAGGGAAAGGTTCTTTCACCCCCAGAGGGTGATCGGGCACTGCCCAGGCTCTCCAGGGAATGAGCACGGCCCCGAGGCTGCCAGAGCTCCAGGAGCCTTTGGACAACGCTCTCAAACACGTGGTGGGATTGTTGGGGTGTCCTGTGCAGGGCCAGGAGCTGGACTTCATGGTCCTTGTGGGTCCTTTCCAACTTGGTGTTTGAGGATTCAATCATCTCCATCGGCTACCAGCACACTGGGACCACGGTGGCAGAGAGCACGTGGTGGCATTTGGGGCTGGGAGCAGGAGGGGACCTGGCACTGCAGAGCTGGAGACAGGGAGCACAGACATCCCATCAGCTCCCTGGCACAGTGGAGGTGCTGCTGGCAGCCCCCCAGCCCAGGACAAGCACCCCAGGCCCCAGTGGCAGCCCCGGTGCCTCGCAGCCATGTAAGGCAATGCCAGCAGGTCACCACAGCCCAGCCCAGCCTGTCCCCACGCTCCTGCTCGGCGGTGACAGCCAGCCAGCTCCCAGCTGCTGGATTCCTGAGCAGCCAGCAGGAGCAGGGGGTCTCTCTGTGCCTACAGCTTGTCCTGCCCCAGGCACTCCACCCCAGCTGGGTCAGGGCTCAGCACTCCCTCAGTGACAGGTCCAGGACAAGGACATAATGGGATAAATAAATAAACAACAGGAGATGAAATAAGTAAGTAAACATTGCCCGGCTCAGTCTGTCTGGGAGCAGAATCTGGTGCACTGGAGGGCCATGCTGGCTCGGGAGGGTTAGGGGAAGCTGGGTTGTTCCAGGGAATATTCCTGCAGTGCCTGCAGCCCCAAGCCAGGCTGGTTCCTGTGACACCCTGTCTTTTGCCCTGCTCTTGCAGGGCCATTCGTGAGCCTCACAGGGTGGAAACCTGCTTGTGTTCTGCACTGAAGTGCAGCCTATCGTTCCGAGCCTGCCCAATCCTGCCAGCACAGGGCTTGCTTCATCCACCCACAGACACCAGCTGCCCTTTCCCCAGGAATCAGCCTCTGCCGAGCCCCTGGAGCTGGGCAAGGAAGGCACAGAAACAGGTTCCCCAGGGTCTGGCCCTGGCAGAGCTGAAGGAGCGTTTGGGCAATGCTCTCAGGCGGATGGTGGGATTGTTGGGGTGTCCTGTGCAGGGCCACGAGTTGGACTCGATCCTTGTGGGTCCCTTCCAGCTCGGGACATTCCACGATTCTATTCCCATTCCAAGGTGGCAGTGTGGGACCGAGGCGGGAGCAGGAGCCCAGCACAGGGGCACCGCGAGAGGCCCCTTTCCCACGGCGAGACCCTGGCTCACGAGGAGTTACTGACTCGGCAACACCAGCCGGGGCTGGGGGTCGGGGGGAGGCCTGCAGGAAGCCGCCAGCACCGGGACCGTAAGGAGCAGCACCGGGGCCAGCATTCCCTCACCGGCCGGGCAGGGGCCGCACGCTGCCGGCGGACAACGGGGACGTGAGGCCGGCGGACACCCCGGGACGTGAGGCCGGCGGACAACGGGGACGTGAGGCCGGGGGAGCGGGAGCGGGAGCGGCGCTCCCGGGCCGGGCCCAGCGCGGCCCCGACGGCGGCGCCCTCACGGTTGCGGCGGGCGGTAGCGCCCCTTAGCGGCGACAGCGGCCGTCACCTGACCCCCCCTGCACGCCGGGATTGGTTGGTGCCTGGCGGTCACGTGCTGCGGGAGGGAGCACTCTCTGTACGCGCGGTGCACTCTGGGGTTTGTAGTCCCTACGGGCTGGCGGGGTGCGGACGGCGGCGCGGCGAGGACTGCGTGTCCCGTGGTGCCCCGCGGTGTCCCGGCGGTCCCTTGGTGCCCCGCGGCGGACGGAGCGGCCGGGCCGGGCCGGGCGGACACGATGTCGCGGCAGGGCGGGCGCGGCACCGAGAGCAAGAAAATGGTAACGGCGGGGCCGGCGCGGCGAGCGCATGGCGTGGGGTACCCGGGGAACCGGCCCGGGGCGGGCGTGATCGGGCCCGGCCCGCAGCTCCCAGTGCGGCGGGGCCGGGCAGCAATCGGCGGCGCCGGGAGCTCCCGTTGATGGGAAGTTCGCACCCAGAACGCTTCCCTGGCGTGTCTCGCTTCCCCTTTCCAACTCATTCCGCGTTATCAGCACGGCTGAGTCAGGAACTGAGAGATGGAGCCCAAAGCTCCAGAGCTGAACTCGAATGCTGGGTCAAACCAGGTCGAATTCATCAATTTTTAATGCAAAATAAGTAATAAAAAATAAAACCTGGGGGGTTTCTCCCTCTTTGGCCGTGAGGAGGGGCTGGGTCGGACTTGGTTGCCCCCTCCTGCCTCTCCACGCCCTAGAGGATTCTTTTCTAGGGATTCAGCTCCTTAAATACAACGATTTTGTAAAGAATTGTGTTAATTCACTGGAGTTCTGGCCATGAAGCAGATGCATCATGTGGAGACTGTGCAGTCACTGCTGTGCAGTGTCAAATGGTAAAAATACTGGGAAAGCTTTGGGTACCTCAATTCCATCAAATGGGCTGAAAATGACAAAAAAAACCCTGTCCAAATCTAAATTTAGGAGTTTGCCTTATTGCATCAGCTTAAGTTGCCTTTAATAACAACGTCTCAGCAATAAGTGAGATCAGCTCTGGGTGTGTTGGGGCTGAGGGTGGCAGGTGGCACCACCACGGCCTCCGACAGTGACAGCACCTCAGGCTGGGGACAGCTGGGTTCCCTCCATCCATCCCCATCCCCTCTCCACCTCTGTCTTTGCTAAAACCACTGAAAGCCTTAAAACCAACACTACCTGTCCTGCATGTCTGTTAAATTCTCTGCCAAGTCTCTGACTCCAGCTGAGCCAAAGGAGCTTCCACCTTGTCCATCCGGTGATGTGAATTTGACCAACCTTTAGATTTCTGAGAGGAGAGCAAATTTTTAAGTAAAACTTTCCCCAAAAATGTGTCAGATCCAAAGTGGGGCAATAGCTCCAAGCAGCCCAGCTGGTTGTTTTTGTGCCTGAAGCCTTAAAGTTCATCCCATTCCACTCCCTGCCATGGGCAGCACCTTCCCCTGTCCCAGGCTGCTCCAAGCCCCATCCAGCCTGGCCTTGGACCCTTCCAGGGATCCAGGGGCAGCCACAGCTGCTCTGGGCACCCTGTGCCAGGGCCTTGCCACCTTCACAGGGAAGATTTTTTTATTTTTTTTCCCTAATCCAGGAGCAAGACAAGGTGGAATTCCCTGTGTCCTCTACAAACCCAGTTTCTGTTTGTTTGGGGGTGTTTCCTCTGTCTGTTTGTTGTGGCTTTGTGTGAACTGATGGTGATCTGTGTTGTCACTTAACTCTGATCTTGTCTCTTTTCCCTCCCTGCCTGCTGCTGCTTTCATTCTCTAGTATTGGTATTTGCCATTCATTTCACCTTCTGCCTCTCTGCAGCTCATGGTAGGTGACAGATCCCAGGTCAGCCCCTGTGACCCCTCTGCATGCCAAAACTGACAGCAGAAACCAGTTCTGGGGGTTTCTTTGTTCCCCAAAACACTTCCTTTTGCAGAGTTTTGTTCTGCAGCCTGCAGACCTCGTTAATGGCTGGTCTGGCTTAATGGCTCCCAAAAAATGCTCTTTGACATCATTTAAGGGTGAGGATCAAAGGTAGTGGCTGGGAGAGGAGAACTTTCCCCTTTTTTCGCAAATTTTCTGCAAATCTTACAATTGTGCAAAGAAAACGTGAGTGGCTTTGGTCCTGGCCAGTCCCAGAGTGGAACGGGCACAGCACCTGAGTGCTGAGCTGGCCTGGGTTTGGTCTCCCTGAGCCTGTTCTGGGTCTGAGGAGCTGATTTCAAACTGTGAAGCAAATTCTGTGCCTGGACAACTTTCTAGGACCAGATGAGTCCTTTTTCTTGGTACAGAATTTCATAAAACCCTGGCTGGAGGAGCATCCTGGGCCTGTTGGAAGGAGCAGAGCTGGAGCCTAACGGGCGCTGTGTGCTTGTAACACGTTCATGAAACACAGGGAAGAGTTTGAGTCAGATCTCAGCTCTAGGCCAGCGGTTGAGGTAAATTCAGGGCACCTCCAGCTATCCCAGGAGGTGTTGGTCTCCTTCCCAAAATCCCAGAATGGTTTGGGTCGAAAGGGATCTTAAAACTTATCCAGTTCCACCTCCTGCCACGGGCAGGGGCACCTGCCAGGATAGACCAGCTTCCTCCAAGCCCCGTTCCGAGGAGAATGAAGTTGTTGCCAGAGTTGGAGCTGGGATCTCTCCTTATTAAGCACCAGATTCCTTTGAGGCAGCAGGTCCCTGTTCCCCTCTCGGTGCCGAGGGTGGCGGCGCTGGACACCACGCTGGTGGCAGCGGAGCCCGGGCGGGTTCTGCTGGGTGAATCCCTTTTCCTGTGCGCAGAACTCGGAGCTGTTCACGCTGACCTACGGCGCCCTGGTCACACAGCTCTGCAAGGACTACGAGAACGACGACGACGTCAACAAGCAGCTGGACAAAATGTGAGTGGGGGGAGTGGGTCTGCCCTGCCCGAGCTGTGTGGGAGCTGGGATCAGAGCAGGGATCGGAGCTGGGATCAGAGCAGGGATCAGAGCTGGGGTCACAGCTGGGATCAGAGCTGGGATCACAGCAGGGATCAGAGCTGGGATCAGAGCTGGGATCACAGCAAGTATCACAGCCAGGATTACAGCAGGAATCAAAGCTGGGATCACAGCTGCAATCACAGCTGGGATCAGAGCTGGAATCAGAGCAGGGATCACAGCAGGGATCAGAGCAAGGATCAGAGCTGAGATCACAGCTGGGATCAGAGCAGGGATCACAGCCAGGATCACAGCTGGGATCACAGGAGGAATCACAGCCAGGATCACAGCAGGGATCAGAGCAAGGATCAGAGCAGGGATCAGAGCTGGAATCAGAGCAGGGATCACAGCCAGGATCACAGCAGGGATCAGAGCTGAGATCACAGCCAGGATCATAGCAGGGATCAGAGCAGGGGTCACAGCTGGGAATCACAGCAGGAATCACAGCCAGGATCACAGCAGGAATCACAGCAGGAATCAGAGCCAGTATCACAGCAGGGAGCACAGCCACATCCCTGTGTGCTGCTCCAGGAGTAAAATCCTGGCAGGCTGAAGTTACTTAACACTGACATTTCTCAGATTAGACTTTGCTTCTTCGCCGTCTCCTTCCATAAATATTTGTTGTCTTTCTGAAGCTGTCACTCTGGTCCCTTCACAGGGGGTACAACATCGGTGTGCGGCTCATCGAGGACTTCCTGGCCCGTTCCAATGTTGGGAGATGCCACGACTTCCGTGAGACTGCCGATGTTATTGCAAAGGTAAATGTCCAAGCACGGCTCTCTCAGGTTTTTGGGGGAGTTTGGCACGTGGAGATGGAATATTCGCTGCTCACAGGACTGTTCTGAGAGTTTGGTGAAGATTTTGGGGAGGGGGAAAAAAAAGCTTTAGCCCAAGTACTGCTGGCTGGTGGGAACTGGAAGAAAGGAGAGATGTTTGCAAACCCCTTGAGTAATTTTACAAAGATCAAAGCTGTGCTGTTGCCTCACCTGTTCTTGTTCCTCCTGTTTGCCACAACAGATTGCTTTTAAGATGTACCTGGGCATCACTCCAAGCATCACCAACTGGAGTCCTGGGGGCGACGAGTTCTCCCTGATCTTGGAAAACAACCCCTTGGTGGACTTTGTGGAGCTCCCTGACAACCACTCAACCCTCATCTACTCCAACCTGCTCTGTGGGGTGCTGCGAGGTGCCCTGGAAATGGTGAGCCACACCTCTCTTCCCTTGGGATGGGTGTATGGACAGGCAGGTGTCAGCAGATACTTGAGTTCTGGTCCGTGTTCGTGACTTCTGGGTTTGCTTTGGGTTTGAAACGCATTCCCAGAAGAAGGGCAGAGCTGCAGGAGCACTTGGCTGCTGTCATGGCCCAGAGATGGTGCCTGAGCCCCTTCAGCTCACGACCCAAGCACTTGTGTCTCCCTGAGTTTGTGTGGAGCTCCAAAATCCTCCCTCTGCAACTGCTGTGAGCTGTAGGTCAGGACAAGAGAACAGCTGTGTCTCAAATTTAGGACTCTGTAGAGCCCTGGGTGTCATGTCATGCCCTTAGAGCCCTTAAGCTGGTGCTCCAGGATCATTCAGTCCCTGGAGAAGCTGCTGTGAAGAGGGAGTTACCAGCTCCTCTCTACTCTTCCCTCACTTAGGTGCAGATGGCTGTCGATGTGAAGTTTGTCCAGGACACCCTGAAGGGTGACAGTGTCACAGAAATACGGATGAAGTTCATCAGGAGGATTGAGGACAACCTTCCAGCTGGGGAGGAGTGAACCATGGCCCCACCTGGCTGGGGACTGGAGGGACCAGCTGGGTTTGGCCAGTAGCTTTCCTCACAGATCCACAGGGATCTCCTGCCCCTGCGCACTCAGACTGACTCACTGACTATCTCAGATGTTATTTTCTTCTACTCTCACTTCCATGCTCTGTAGAAGACGATTGTCTGGTTGGTGTTTATTTCCCAGGTTCATTCTGAAGCTTTTTCATCAGGTGATGTCCTTTTCCCTCTCCCTGGGGGTTTCCTATGCTCAGTTTCCAATTGTGACCTGGGTTGTGTGAGAACAGCTGCTCTGACTCCAGGAGAGCTCCGGTCTCTTCGCATCTGCGTCGGTGTCGGATGGCCAGGATTGGAGACCAAGCTACAGGAGCCCACTGATCCCCTGCTCAACCCTGTCCTTCCTTAAATGAGGTGTTTAAAATCCATTTGGAGATGTGTGTAGTGTTTCTGTAGACCAAACTGGCTTGCTGCACTTGATTTTGAAGTCACTGGCAAATGCAGGCTTGATCCAAAGGGGTGGCTGAGGAGAGCTGCTGCAGCAGGGCAGGGGCTGCTCTGCTCAAGGGGCTGTGGCACCACAGAAATCTGGGGGTCCCATGGCCTTTCCAGTGTCCCTCCCCCAGAAGCCTCACCACTCCCCTCTCAGGAGGGGAGGAGGTCAAACTCCAGTGGAGCAGCAGGAACTATTGTACATGGAGAAGGACTGGCTAAAATAGCATTGGTGCTGCACAGTGGGCACAGCCTGCACGAGGAGTCACAGAGTGAGAAACCAAACTCAGGTTGAGGCCTGGGAGGTGTTAAAGACATTTCAGGCTCTGTTGTGTTGCTGGAGGATGTAAAGGCTGCATGGTTTGAAGGTGGTTTGTTCTCACTGATGTTCAGGCTATGGTAGAATTTCCCAGTTACTTGGCACGTCCTGCTCTGAAAAGCAAGTACATAAAGGAGTATTAGATAACAAAAAGCAAGAGATTGGAACATCAGCTTCCTCTGCCACCCAGAACTAGAGAACCAAGGCAGGAATTGGGTTCCCAGATCACTTTACGTAGCATGAAGGCACAGCCCCTTGAGGTCTTTGTGAGCTCCAGAATTTGTGTTGGTTGATGCCCGAATGTGAGGTGAGAGGGAGCAACCCGCTGCTTGTGCTGCTCTTTTTTGGCTTTTCTGGAGGAATGTGGGCTCATCTGGCACTGGATGGCTTACCCTGTCCCTTTTTTGGCCCCAGAGTCCCTTTGGATGCCCCGTGTGACACGTGCCCTGTGAAGGGACAGTGAGTGGCTCTAAGAGTTGTCAGAGGCGTGGCGGTGGCAGGTGGGTGTTGGTGGCAGAGGTGCCACATGGTCACGTTGCAGAGCTCAAAACCATCCCTTCTTTCTCATTGTTGACCATTCCAAGTCACTTTAAAGCTGCATTTTAGAAGTAATTGCATTAAAAGAATCACGGTGTCAATTCTTTGGTCTCCTCTTGCCTGTGTTCTGGTGGTGGGTGCTGATGGGGAGTGGCAGCAGGGGCTCAACCCCTGCCTGAGGCTGGCAGGGTGACAGTGGTGACAGGGTGCCCAGGGCTGGCAGGGTGACAGGGGTGACAGGGTGCCCAGGGCTGGCAGGGTGACGGCAGCACTGCACCAAGAATTCCTGGCTGCCCTCAGGCCTGGAAGCTGCTCCCTGGAGGAACCTGCCCAGTATTCCACACACGGAGGGACTGGGGGCAGACACTCGGTGTGGCTGGTTTGAGGTCTGTGAATCCACTGTGTGTTCGGTGGCTGGGACTCTGCTGCCAGCCCCAGGCAGCTGCTGCAGAGCCAAGACTCTCTGTGGGCATTTACAGTGGCAAAAAAAATCACCTGGAGGGGCATCTGAGCCTCCCCTGCTGCCAGCTCGCTGCTGCTCCATGGCTGGCATCGGCCGTGTAGGGCTACTGCCAGGAGTGTGGGGACAAGGAGCAGCAAGGGCTGCTCTCCAGGGAGCAGTTGATGCTTCCCTTTCTTGTGTGAGTGCTCCCCAGGAGCCCTGCTCTGGTGGGATCTCTGCTCCACGCCCACGGGCATTCCCTGCTCCGGGGTCACCCTGCAGTCACGCTCCATCCCGAGCACTGAGTGCCCAGAGGACTGTGCCCCGACCTCTGCCAGCCCTGAGGATGGGGAAGTGACAGCTCTTGCAGTAAAGTGGTTTCTTTTTTTCCTCTGGAGCTGGCGAGCACCACGTGCTGCCGGCCTGGCCAGGAGCAGGAGCCAGCCAGGGCAGCCCCAAACAGCCCCAACATGCACCCGGCTCCCGAGGCTGCGTCCCAGAGGGGCTGGGGGGAGTGAGATCCCTTGTCCTCACTCCTGCAGGGAGTGGATCCCGGACTCCTGCTCCCAGGCCCTGGGGAATTGCAGTAATTTGCTGGGGCGACAGGGTCAAAACCAGCCCAGACCTTCTGGAAGAACAAAAAGCAGAAATTGCATTAAGTAAATTAAAACTGTCTACTACTGAGCAGCTCGCTGCAGACAAGGGAGAATATGCAAAAAGCTCCGTTTGAAACCTACTAAATATTACCATGTGCTGTTTATAGGAAACAAATGGGGAAAGGCATCTGCATCAATAAACCCCAACGTGGCTGGGCTTGGAGCGAAGCCTTTCCACGGCTCTGGGTTATTGAATACCCGGAGCTTTCATGTGGTGCCAGCCCTGACCCCTGACACATACCGCGGAGGGGAAAGTTGACTTGTGGGAATAATAGACATTCCTAGGGAGCGATTTAACCTGGCAGGGAAAGAGGAGACTTCCAGCCTCTCACATCCCTGCGTGAGATTGGAGATGACAATAGCAACAAGGCTGTAAGGAGAGGGGGGGATGCGGGACACGGGTGCCACAGAGCGACCCTGGGTGCCTGGGCTGAGCCCCCCTGGCCAGCCTGAGCACCCCGTGATGGCCCCAGCGCCGTGTCCCGGCCACATCCCGGGCTCCCGGCAGCAGTGGGGTGTCAGAGGTTGGTGGAGTGCCTGCAGAGGTGAGGAGGAGCTTTTCCAGCCCTTGTCCCTCTCCTGCAGCAAAGTGGGATGGATGTTGGCTGATGGAGCACGCTGGCAGGAGCTGAAGGACTCACAGGGTCCAGGGTGAGGGTTTAAAGCAGTTCATGTCCCCAGCGTGGGGACGACCTGGCCAGTGCTGGAAAACCCAGACAACCTGGCTGCTGCTCCTGGCTGATGGTGAGCCCCTCTTCTCTACTCTTCAGTGGGAGGCAGAGCTCCCAGCCCTGCTCCTGTCACCCAAAACAGGGTGGGTGACATCCCTGGGCACTCTCCAGACTTGCTGAAGGGGCAGCGATGGTGCCAGGAGAGGATCCTGGATGGGACAAGAGAATCTCTCTGGGAAAGAAGTGTTTCCGGGCTGGTGTCCTCACTGCTGGGGCAGCTCCCACAGCTTTCAGCCAGATGTGTTTGTCCAGGGTGCCAGGCACTCGCTGAGGCCGTGCAAAGGATGCTTCACCCACCAGGGCTCGTGCAGCGGGGATGGGGCTTGTTGGCAGGGCTGGCTCGGTGGCCTCAAGGGACAGGTGGGTGGAGGCAGCTGGTGGAGCCAGCAGGGACAGGCAGGTACCAGCCCCTCAGGAGGCTCTGTCCCCGTGTCCCTAAGCACCTGCCACATCCAGCTATGGGATGCTCTGGGCGTGGGTACCGCTCAGGTGCAGATCCAGCTCCCCACAGCTGTGGCCGACCTGGCTGAGCATCTCCCCGTGACTGGCACCACACGGGCTCCCAATCCAAGGGAACATGTTCTCTGGCTGATAACGATCTGGCGAGTTGGGCTACCTGGATGTTTGTATAACCCTCCCTGGGCCGGCCACAACACGTGTTTGGCTACCCTGGAGGCGCAGGCAGCTGACAAAATCCTCTCGCATGGCACGGCCACGCTGCGCCCCCCTGCCCTGGCCCAGACGCAGTTTCCAAAGCTGGGAATGCCTCTGGCAGCAGCGCCGGGTCAGGGCAGCCCTTTGGCGATGCTCCTTGGCACCCGCCCTCCCACAGCATCCCTTGCCAGGGCGAGGAAGAGGAGGAGGTGTTTGCAGTTCCTCCCTCGGGTCAGGGGGCACAGGAGCAGCCCCGGCAGCGCTGCTCGGAGCTGAGCCGCATTCTGGTGGCGTTTGGTATTTGGGGTGACGGGAAGGAAGCTCCATTGTTCCTCTTTTATTGTTTTGTGTTTCCTAAGCGGGATCGGCAGCCTCCTCCCACGCTCTGCCCGGCTGCGGAGCGGATCCAGCCCTGTGCAAGCCAAGGCTGCGCCGGAGGCGGCTGCTGAGCCCTGGCTGAAGGGAAATGCAGGGGGAATGGTCCTTGCTCCGGCACAGACAGGCCACCAGAAGCACGTGCAGGGATGACGAGTGGCTGCGGCAGGGACGCGACTCATCTCAGTGTCCCCCTGCCCCTGGTCGGGGCTGTGATGGTGGAGCCGGGTCTCCGTGGTGCTTTGTTCCTCTGTGTGGCCGTTTAGGCAGCGGCAGCTGTGATGGGAAGGGCTGATCCAGCCGCAGGGAAGGAGGGTGACATCGGCCACGCCACCAGTGCCAGCCCCATGGCGTGACCCAGGGAGGACGCCAGTGCTCTCCCCACCTGGGACAGCCCAGTCCCCCCACACCTCACTCCACCCCAGGCCCCCAAACCCCAATAATTCAAAGCACTGTCCCACCAGTCCCCTCTGGGAGCCACCCTCAGCTGCCGGAGGTGCAGGATGTGACACGGGGATGTGTCCCTGTCCTGTGGGGCCAGGATCCACCCCAAACCGTGCTGGAGTGCCCCTGGGGTGGGAACAGCACTGCCTTTGCACCATCAACACCGGAGCCATGAGCTCCCTGGACCCTAGGGCAGCAGGGCAGCGCCGCTCCAGCCTTCCTGAATTTCCACAGGAAAATTTCCATTTTCCCAGCTGAGCCAGGATTCCGAGAGCCCAGCATGCTGGGTTTGCCCAGAGGCTGCTCGGGAAGCTGCTGGTGCTGGCCCACAACGAGAGCCAGAAACAGGCAGGAATTTCCATGAGAAATGTTTGTTTTCTTTTAAAATAGTTTTAATTGTGGCTTAGGAGTAAGGGAGTCTCTGGAATGGTCGCTCTTTCCCTGAGCCTGTGGTGAATGAGGGGTTTGGGGCTGAATCACTGGCAAAAGCAGGCTTGATATGATTTTGTCACTCTACTTCTTATGGTGTAGATAAATCACACCAAGAAATGTAGGATTAAAAACAGCCTACAATGATTTAGGGGGAAATGGGGAAAGAAAAAGGAAGGGAGGAAAAAGTCAGGAATGCAAGGGGGTAAAAGGGACACTCCCAAGCTGAGTCACCAGGCACAGAGAGGATCCCCTTACTAAATTTAGCCTCAGATTGGATCAGTGGATTAAGTCTGAAGGATTTACCAACACTTCATCATAACAACACCTCATCAACACAGCAATAGCAGCACCTGATCAATTGAATAATTTAACTCATACAAAATGACTCAAATGGGATTTTCTACAACCATCACTCCAATTATGAATCTAAAGCAGCAGCATCCATAAGGTGCACACACGTGGACATAAAGAGCCAGCACAAGGGAACAGTCTGGTGAGAAATTCCCCTCAAGTTCAGCAGAATACTCACATTGATGCATCTTCTCAGTGGTGAAGGGTAGAGCCCCCTGGGGTGGGGGGTATCAGCCCAGGCTCCATCATCATCTTCAGTCCTCTGGGTATCGCAGACAGGATGGGCTCCAAGAGGAATTCTGCTCTGAGGGAGATCCTGGCACAGCAGAGCTCAAAGGGTGTCACTCAGGACCACTGGTTACAGGGCTGTGAGATGACTGACTTCAGGCATCAGTGAATTCCCATCCTTAGCTGCAATCCCAATTGGTGGCTAAGGGAATTGTCCTCAAAGTGTCCAATAGCTAAAATATTATCCCACTCAGGCTCTTTTCTCAGCAGAAAAATAAAGCCTGGAGGCTGTTTGTGAGAGAAAACAAGAGCTCCTGAGAGACCAGGAATTCTGGGAGCAAGGCAGGTTTCTGATAAGCTTAAGGGGAGCCACCTGCCCAGAAAACATTAATTAAAGGTGGAGACCTAACGAGCCAGGCTGTCCCTGATCCCATCCCGTCCCCCAACATTTATCCCATCCCCAACCCCTGCCGTGGCTGGACTGAACCAGATGCCTGGATGACCAGGGATGGCTGCAGTCAAGACTCCCAACCAGTTCAGTTAACAGA
Organism: Rhadina sibilatrix; assembly: GCA_013400275.1. Lineage (NCBI taxonomy): Eukaryota > Metazoa > Chordata > Aves > Passeriformes > Phylloscopidae > Rhadina > Rhadina sibilatrix. Next base: position 190,872 of record VWYO01010719.1, on the reverse strand, counting down.
GAAAAAACGAGAGAACAACTTGAAAACTTAAACCCAATCTCCTCCCCGAATGAAGCGAAGCCCCAGACGCTCCTTGCAGCCCCAGGATCCCGTTGGCTTCTCCCTGCCCCTCACGCAGACACAGGAGCTGACTCGGGGGGGAAAGTGCTCGCCAGAACAATGTCTCTCTCTCTCTTTTTTTTTTTAACAGCAAAAAAACATTGATTTTATTTTAATTACCGCCAGCGCTGACATCCAAGAGCTCGGGGAGAAGTTGCCAGGCACTGGGCTGGCTCTGCCCTGGGCTGTGGCTCCTTGTCCCCTGTCCCATGGCAGGCACAGAGCCCCCCACAGCTGCCCGCGTGCCCCGGCTGGAGCCAGCGGCCGCCCGGGGCTGGGCCCAGCCTCGTGGCCTCTTGCCCAAGCTCTGGGCCGGGGCTGTCACTGCTCCCCAGGCCCCGCAGCGCCGGGCCAGTGCTGGGAAGGCTCTTGAGCAAGATGCCACCGAGGAGCTGGAGGGTGTTCCCTGCCAAGGGGGGAGAAATCCAGCGGCTTCCTCGAGCGTGGAAAGGCCGGGATGACCTGGTAGGACCTCTGAGGAGCCTGGAGGGGACAGAAAGGCGACGGGGCTGCCCTGGCCTCCTGCATCCCCCCAGCCTCCCTCGCTCCAGCATCCCTTTACTCCAGGGTCCAGCATCCCACAGCCCTGCATGCCCCAGGCTCCTGCAGGGCACGGTGCTGTGGGTGCTGGCTGGCTGGGGAGCCGGGGAGCCGGGACATTTCGGGGAGCAGACCCCCAGGAATGAGGAAGCCGGAGCGGGTACCGTGGTGGAAAGGGCTTGGCACGGGCTGTGGAAAATGGAGGGCCTAGAGAAATGTGACAGCAGGCTGGCCTGGCCGGCAGTACCACACAGGCATAGTTAAGCCTTCAAGCCTGCCATTGTTCTCCCCTAATTATTCCCACTCCCTGAGTATTACACCCCATAATTCAGGAAAGCTGAGTAATGGAAGAAACAACAGCAATTTTAATCTCTCAGTACCGGTGGTCTCCACCAAAAAAATGCTTTCAAGAGCTCTGCGGTTGCGACTTCCTCGGTTTGGTGGGCAGTGCAGGGGAGGGGGAGCACGGCCACCGGCCTCTGGGTGCTCGGGGGAGAGCGGGGACGGGGAGGCCAGCAGGGCTGGGACCAGGGCCTTGCTCCAGGTGATGGGAGAGGAACGTGCTGGATGCTAGGGGCATCCCCAGCAGGTACCACCTGAGCCCCACGCCGGCAGCTGGGCTGGCTTTGGGGTGATTCCAGCTTGGGGGGCAGCCCTTTGTCCCCTGCATGGGGGGACTTGGTGTCCTCGGTGGGCAGGACCAGAGCTGGGCAAGGCACTCTCACTGTCAAGGCTGTATCTGCTGTTCTGGGCTAAACCACACAGAACTGGGCATCAGTTTTTGGTCAAAACACGTTTTCCTTCCTGGGAACTGGCTTTCAGGAAAGGAAATTCTGAACTCCCTAGAAATGCTCTTGCTTTTTGACAAAAGCCAATGTGGGTTTGCTCCCTAAGGAGCAAGCTCTGGGTAAACACACCACTCCTGCAAGGAATGAGACCCCTGCTTTGAGGCCCCCACACGGGCAGGAGGGACCCCCAGCCCTCCCTGTGCCCCTCTGCCCACTCCAGCACCCCTGGCCGAGTCCAAGCACCTGCACGGCCTCACCAGCCCTGTTCCCACTGTGGCTCTGAGCATGAGTAATGTGCCTGGTGGGTCAAAACGAGCCTTTGTCTGATTTAGCAACACCTGCTCATCAGATCTTGGGGAGCAGGAAGAGGAGGATGGGCAGCAGTGCCCTCAGTGGGGCCAGAACAGATGCACTGAGCTGGGACCAGGCATCTCTGGGGAACAGCTTGAGGCCAGGGTGTTGGCCAGCCTTCATCCATCCTTCCATCCTTCCATCCTTCCACCCTTTCTCCTCAGCTCTGAGATGCAGTAAAAGCACCAAAATAAGTGCAGATCTGCCCTGCCCCAGCTTCCTGTAGGCACCAACACTCACCTGCTGTAAACTGCTACACCATCTTCCCTCCTCTTTGGAAGCTTTGTCAGTAGCAATGCTCACTGAAATAGCAGAGTCACAGAGCCAGGCAGGGACCTGTCACACTGAGGAGCCCATCAGGGCCGTGCAGGGATTGTGCTGGAGCCGAGGGGACAAAGCCAGAGGTTTTGAGACACAGTTCAGCATCACCTCTCAGCAGCTGCTCTGAAGTTTGGCTGCAGGGTGCTCAGGTCTCTGTTACACTCAGCAAAACAATGGGAGGTCACATCCCTGGCCTTAGCCCTGCCACCCTGGGAGCCACATGACAAGCCACCAGCCCTAGGGGACAGATCAGCCCACTGCCACCCCTTAGGGCTGACCCTAACGACCTCTGCCGTGTCCCCAGGTGCTGCCCCATGGCACATCCCCCCAGCCCTGAGGTGACCCAGCAGGACAGGCAGGGTGGGACGGGGTGGCCGAGGTGACGGTGGGCGCTGTGTCTGTGTGGTCTGAGCCATCTGGATGCACTTAGAGCAATCCTGCAGCAATTGAGGAAAGATCAAAACTCTTCAGGCCAACCTTGATTCCCGGTGCATTTTTTGCATTTTTGAGGACTCGAGTCTATAACCTGACAGCGGGAGGGGTGTTGCCTGCACAGCCCTGGAGCTCTCCTCACGGTGCTGCCAGATTCTGGGAGTGATGCCTGGGCTGCCCTGGTGCTGCTGCAAGACCCCAGGGACCCTGATGAAATGGTGCTGGGTTCTTTGTACCCAGCGCTCAGAGCAGGCACTGCTTCTCCTGGGGGGTTAAATCCCTGAGCAGGGCCCTGCTGAGACCCTGCTGCACCCCCCCCTCACAGTGACAGGAGGGGACATTCCAGGTGTCCCCATGCCTGGGGGCAGGGGAGATGCCAAGAAGGAGGGAACACCCACAGCTGGCCTGGGGAACAACACAGTCCCATCCATCCCCACCTCCCTCTTGGGGCTTCCCATCCCCTTTAAGCTCAGATGGAGAAACTTGTCCCAGCACCCAACATGGGGCATAAAGGGTTTGAGATTGTGACAGCTGATGCTGTGCTGCTGTCACCTCACTGCCATGCCTGGGAAAGGTGACAGCCATGGCTGGGGGATGGCTTGGACACTGGTGCTGTACTGGGCACACTGGATCCTCCACACTGGAGGATCCCCTGCAGCCCATGATGAAAACCATGGTGAGGCAGGCAGGCTGTGCCCCTGCAGCCCTGTGGCAGTGTGGCCCTCAACAGCAGCTCCTCTGAGAGGTGGCAGCCCTGGTAATTAATCATTAGCTCGGCTCTTATGCCCCTCCAGAGCAGTGGAGAGGGCACAGGGAAGGAAAAGGGCACAGGGAAGGAAGAGAGGGCACAGGGGTGTACCAGAGGGGGCACAGGGGAGGCAGGTCCTGCTCTCGTGCCAGTCCTGCCCATGCTGACTGACTGGTTCAGTCATTAGCAGGAGCGGGGCCGTTTGGCTTTTCCCTTCTCCTCCTGGAAAGGGGCCACTTACTGTTTTACAACTAAAATAACAAATTATTTCATAGAGGCTCGAGCTGCTGGGAGCTCTTGGGCCATGGTGCTGCACTGGGGCAGGCACAGGCCCCCTCCCCAGTGCTGGCACAAGCCATGTCCCAGGGTCCCCAAAACACCCACGTAGAGAGCACAGCTCCCAGCAGCACGGGCAAAGGGGGCACAAGGGATGGAGAAGGAGAAAATGGAGCAGCAGAGCAACATGTGGCCTGTCCCCATGACTGTCTGTCCCTGCTGATGCTCACCCCTCCATGGGGACACCATCCCTGGTGCTCAGCCCTGCCTTTGCCCTGCAGGGGGAACAGGCTCTGTGCAGCAGCCCCAGCCCCTCAGGATGGCATCTGCATCCTGTGGCACTGCCACATCCCAAGCACTTGGCTTCCTCTGGGAAAGGGATGCTGAGCTGTGCCCCAGCTTCCTCTCCCGGGCAAGGCTGATGGGAACCAGCCCTGGTGGCCGCTCCCTGCCCTCCCCTCTGGAGCTGCTCACGCACTGTCTGGGCCTGCAGACGGATCTCAGAGTGCTGCAGGATGCAGCCCCCACCAAGCAGGGCCCCCCACGCCCCCTCCCCAGGGCGACCTGCTGACAGCCCCAACAATAGGGCAGCTGATAAAACCCTACAGCCACAGGGATGGGACCCTTCCCTGTGCGTGCCCACGGCGGCCCCAGTGCCAGCCTGGGGCTGGGGGGTGGATGGGGGCTGGAGGAGCTGAGCTGGGGGTGCCAGGAGCTTGGAGCCTGCCAAGACCTGGGCTGATATCTCTGCTCTGCCAGCCTGACCTCCTCAGAGAACGACTCCCATAAAATGAAGCGGCAGCTGTTTGGTGGATAATAAAATGTTTTGGGGTTTTTTTTTTTTTTCCCTGTTTTACAATGAGTTTACTGCCTCAATGCTCCAGCAGCTCAGCAGAGCACCGGGGCAGCAAACTTCCTCTGTGGGCAGCTCCCAGACAGGCTGCAGGAACCTCCATGGGATGGGTCCCCAGTTCTCTTGGGAGCACCCACCCCACCACCAGGGCAAGAACGGCACAGGGAGGAAGGAGACAAACTGGGAGGGTGACAGCACCGGGGTGAGCCTGCTCCTGACAGCCTCTCTCTTGAACCAGCTCCTTCCAGGGCCAGCTGGGTGCTGTGGGGTCACCCCAGCTCCGGATTGGAGCAGCCTCCAGGACCCAGGGACTCCATTCATCCACAGCTCTGGAGGCAGATTTACTAGCTCATAGCCAGGGGTGTTTATGGTGGGCTGGAATGTGCGTCCCCAGCACGTGATGAATTTACAACGTGCCAACGAGTGGATTTATTCCAAGCCCACTGTCAGTGAATTAATCACAGCAGCCACGGGAAGGCTGGAGGTGCAGGTGGGGAGAGATGCCCGGGGAGGGGGGGGGTGCTGGGGGCACATGGGAGCATCGCAGGGACGGTCCTGCCTCTGGCTGTGGTGAGCTGAGATGAGCTCCGGGGCTGCCGCATCCCCTCCGGCACTCCTGGGAAGAGCCGGCAGCCTCCAGGGCTGCCCCGGGGAGAGATTTAAACTTCAGCTTCCAATTCCACGTGCCATTTCCAAACAGAGGTCCGGGGGCCGCCAGCTACCACCTGGGCTGGTGCTCTGCAGACAAGGGAGCCCTGGAAACCGTAGGTGAGTGCAGTTTTTCCATGCATATGTATATAGGAGCAGAGCCGGCTGCCAAAGTAAATACAACCCTTCCCTTTCCAAAAATGTCCTCCAGGAATTGTAAAGGATCCTGGAGCAAGAATTCTGTCTCAGATCCTTTTTTGCTTTCTATTGGGGGAAGTGTATAAACTCGCTCCGATTCAGCCCGAGCAAAGGCAACGTGAGAGTGTTTTTTTGTTTTGTTTTGTTTTTTTATGGCAGGCACCAAAGGTGCTGGGAGCCCGAGCCACCATGTGTACCCCGGGCAGGGCTCACGCAGGAAAACAATCCCAGTAAAGAGCTTTACAGCCACCGAGGAATGTGGAACCTCCACCAGCTCGGCCGAGCCTTGCAAAGCTAATTGCTTTGGGATTTGCTCTTTTTTTTGGGGAGGGGTGGGGGGGTTGAGTCTCCATGGTTGCTGCCTCAAAGGGTCCCAGCTGCCCTTGCGGTTCATTAGGATGCTGAGCGGGGAACTGGAGATGCTTTTAGGAGGCTGCAGCGGTTGTGGGGTAAGGGAAGGAGCCCTGCGGTTCCCGGCTGCAGCCCTGCCTTCTCCCGTTACAGCCGGGGACCCTTCCTGCCCCGGCGGGGTCCGCGGTGGGAGCCGGAGGTGGCAGCGGTGGCCCCGCAGCTGCTGAGCCCGGCGGGACCAATCCCTTCCATCCGAGCCGGTGGGACCCATCGAGGGCTGTTTGCTCAGGAAGGAGCACAGGGATGTTTTCGGAGGCCGATGCATCATCGTGTCTCCCAGGGTGAGAGGGCTGCTGATGGCGGCGCGGTGCTGCACCCGCGGCCACCGCAGCCCGTCCCCCCAGGCCCCGGCTGCTCGCGTGTTTTCTCAACTGATCTTTTCTTGCTCATTTAAGTGACTTTGGAAAATGGGATTTTGGCTCTTAAATCGTTCAGGGGCTTTTGAAAATTTGACTCTAAATACTTTCCGAAGTGCATTTGTATGAAGTAATTCTCTCCAACCTCCCACAGTGGTAGTCAGATTGCATTTAATCCATCACTGAATGTTCCCGAAGGCTGGGATCTGGCACCACGCTGCACACGGAGCCGTGGCTCGCCCCTCACCGCCTCTCCCTGCCCGGTGTCCTCCTGCCCGGGCCACCTCTCACCTGCAGGTCGCTGCTGGCACAGCTGGGGCAGTGCCCCCAGCCCCTTTGTCTGCCCTTGCCACCCCATGCCAGTACCCTGAGCGGGCACAGCAGCACAGCCCAGCCTTGCTCAGCACTGCCAGCCCAGCTCCTGGCCCCCTGCCTCCCCCATGGCACATTTTCCCACTGAGCACCACCGAGGGCTGGTTTTCCGAGCACAATTATCCTCCTTTGTGGAAACGTGGAAACGATATTGCAACGCACGGGGCTGATTCGATTACGTCCGTGACCCACCGAAATTGAGTTAAGGCATTTCTCAGCCCTAGATTGAATTATGTCTCCTCCCTCTCTCTCTCTTGTTTCCCCCTGTGTGGAGCAGCTGGATGCCTGGGACGGGGATTTTGGGAGGTGCAGCAGTGCCCAGGGCTGCTGTGGCACCAGAGCTCTCGCTGGTTCACGTGTGGCCTCGGCAGGGCCAGCACGATGCTGGGGACACCGTGGAGCCCTGGCACAGCCCTGGGTGCAGAGCTGCCAGGAGATACAGGCAGCAGAGCCCCTAAATCCCACTCTAAGCCTGGCTTCCCTCTCCCACAGGGATGGAGAGCCACCAGCAGTGGCGCAGAGCAGTGCTGAGAGGTATCAGTTGTTTAGCTCAAATAAATACATTTTAAGCAGGGTGAATTACTCAGAGTTATGGCACTGGCTGAGTTGGGATGTTGTTGTCTTTTCCTCGCTCAGCACGAGGAGCTGGGATTGCTGCAGCCTTGGGCTGTGAGATGTGAGCTCACATCTGGACACCTTTTGGGCTGGAATAGAGTTAATTTCATAGTAATTCTCCCAACAGCTGCTGCAGAGCTGGGTTTTGCCTTTAGTATGAGAATATTGAAACACACTGATGGGTCAGGTGTTGCTTGGCAATGTTTATTCAAGTCCTAAATATTTTTCAGTTCCTTACCAGTGAGCAGGTGCACCAGCACCCACACCAGAGGATCAGGGGGCTGCAGTCAGAAGCAGCTGTAACTCCACAAGGTAAAAAAGAATAGAAAGAACCCAGTGAGGGGTTAGAAAACCCCAGAGCAAAAACAGCCAGGAAGAAGCCTGTGCGTGGCCAGGAGCAGCCAGAGTGGCACAGCACAGCCAAGGTGGCAGGGCCATGTCGCAGTCGACGTGGACACTGCACTCGAGGTGCTTCATTAATTTCATCAGAAGGCTTTAAGCAGCAGGACCTTGACATTCAAAAAGTCACCCATACCTTCTCTCTGTACCTTCTCAGATCAGCTCCACACAGCTCTGGCTCTCCTTCTGTTCTGGCTCGCTCCTTCCTGTCCCTAACACGGCCACCTAACCCTGTCTGCCCTACGTACAGCAGCTCACCTTCGCTGGCCCTTGCACGACCTCCTGTCCCTGGGTCTTCACAGCACAGCCAGCAGACTCCAACTGACTCTTCCCAGCTCACTCACTCTTTATCAAGCCCATGGCTGTGAGGGCAAGGGTGTTTCTACTTTAGGATAATCAACACAGGTGTAAGATATCAGAGGGGAGACTGCCTTCAGCAGCACCTCCTTTTGTCTCCCCACAGGGCCAGGGTGCCGTGGCTCCCCCCCAGGCTCCATCCCGGTGCAGGGACAGGCCTGGGGAGGAAGGAGCCAGCACGGGAGCGATGACAGGCAGCAGGGGCCGGCACCGAGCGAGGCTGCAGCCGATGGTTTGCTCTGTGGGACAGAGGAATGTCTGTGCTGGCAAATGAGCCTCTGAGCAGAGGAAATACTTTGCCAGTGAGAGCTCTGGTTAAACAAGGCTGGTTCATTTCTGCAGGAGCTGCCGTGCCAGTGGAGGCCCCTCCATGCCCCGTTCCCGGGTGCTGCAGGTGGGACGAGGGCGTGGCAGGAGAGCTGACACCGCAGGAACACCGCGGGCGTGCTGCTGGGCTGGTGGCCGGGCAGCCACCGTGTGCTGAGGCTCAGCCCTGACCTGGAGCAGCCTTGGGGCTCTGCCCTGCCCTGCTCAGGGCACCGAGGGGACCCCAGCCCCGTCCGCCCTCGCAGGGCACAGCACATCAGCATTCCTGGGAGCGAGGTCCGGCCCCACGGCGGCTGCTCTCCGGGGGAAGGCATTGAGGGGGGATTAGCCGTCTGATGCCCCCCTCGCTCAGGCGCTTAATACAGAAAACAAACACCCTTGTGCACCCAGCGGCCTCCATCCCGACGGGCTTTCTCCGTGCCCGTTGCCTCAGCAACCTTAATCTGCCTGCCGGGGCACACCGGGGCCCCGCACCCCCGCGCCCCCGCA
>VWYO01010719.1:168859-181723 GCA_013400275.1 Rhadina sibilatrix | reverse complement strand
CAGCGGCCGCCCGTGCCCGTGCTCCGCTCCGCTCCGCCGCGCCGAGGGGAGGTGAGGTAAGGTCCGCGCCGCTCCGCCGGGATGGGGTCAGGGCTCCGCCGCTCCCGCTCCCGCTCGCCTGCGCATCCCGCGGGTTGCTCCGGGCTCGGGCGGGAGTTGATCCCGTGGATTTCCCAGTCACGAGTCCCGCTGTTCTGGTGCCTTTTGCCCGAGGAACTCCGCAGGACGCTCCAGCCATCCCTTCTCGGGCAAGTCTGAGCCCGCTTTCCTCTACTTTACCTTTTTTCATCCTTTCTCCCTCCTCTGACCCACCTCGGTCACGTCCCGTTCCCAGGGAATCCTCCCCAGAGCCTCTGGCTTCTCCCAGTGCCCAGCCCTTTCTTTCTGCTGTTAGGAAATATGTTTGCTAGAAGAAAAGCGTTTTGGGGGAAGTGCCGTGACCTTTGGGACAGCCGCTGCTGGCACTCACTGCTCCAGCCCTGCCTGGAGCCTTGTCCCCTCCCGCAGCTCCCAACATCTGCAGCCGGGTACCGGCACCATTCCCGGGTCCTGGCACTGCGGCGCCTTTCACAAAAAACCTTGGGAAACACAAGGTGCTCATTTTTTTTTTAAGAGCGTTGCCGTTAATTGGCTCCTGAGCTACCGGGCTCTCCAGCTTTGAACATTCCCAATAAGCCAGGAAAGATCCCCCCCTGTACGGTAGCCCCAGGCCAGGCAATAACCTACCGGAGATATTTCTCATCTATGGGCAGCTTTGCTATAAGGAACATGTTTAATAAATCATAAGGCCGGTGAATTCCTGGGATTTTTATTGCTTCTGTAAAAATGCAGTTTTGATCCGTCTGCGAGGGATACCGGGAAACAAAGCGGCTCCTTTCACAGCCTGATCCTACGAATTTAGGACACGGACCTGGCAGCAGGGCTGCAGGGCAGCAGAGCCCCCTGGGCAGGGAGCAGGGCCGTGGTGGGGCACAGGGGGCTGTCCTGTGCCTGCTCTTTTAGGGACCCGGGTGCCTGAAAGCCCCAGCTTGGCTCTCCTCTCTCCTCTGGGGCTCTGGACTCAACCGCGTGTGTGGAGCCGAGGCAGCGATGCCAGGGGAAACATCACAGCTGGAAACACAGCGGGGCTGCGCCAGGCTTCCCAGTTGTATTTTTTCCTCCTTGCCCTGTTGTCCAAAAGGAAAAGGAGCAGCAAAAACCCAAGCTGCTAAAAAAAAAAAATGGGAGAGGTTCTTGCAGGAAGACTCGCCTGGTTTCCGTCAGCCCGGCTGGCCCAGCGTCTCCCAGCAGCGGGGCTGTGCGTTGTCAGACTGGGCAGAGGAATGGCAATAAAGCAATTTTCTTTGCCTGTTGCAATCTGAAAACTGGGCTTTAGAAGCAGGAGCAGAGGCGAAACGCAAACAGCACACGGAGATGTGAATCCAGCAGCTGTCAGGGGCTCGTTGGGACTTCGGAAACCACCAGTAGCTGCGGCCAGGGAAGTTGGTTGTGGGTTGAAATAGGTGGTGGAGGCTCTGCCCCACTGCACTGGGCCAAACTGAGAGGCCAGACTGGCCCTGTCCAAGCATGCAGCAGTTTGGTGATCGGGATTTGTCCCAGCTCCTGCCATGCCTTTGTTTTAGGCTCTGCAGAGCCCGGCCACAGAGGCGGGGAGGGAGAGTTTCTTTGTACAGGGAAGCATTTAAATTCTTTGCAGTGATTCATATATTCCATTCATATGAAACACAGTCCTGCCGAGTGTGAATGGGGACTGCGGGGGGATTTTTTNGTGTAAAGGGGAACGGGGGGGGGGTTTTTTTTTTTTTTTTTTTTGAGGCAATAAGCCCTAGAAGTGTCAAAAGTTATTCACACCTTGGTGAAATCAAGGATATTTCTGTCCGTGGCTCTTGGCAGGGGCTCAGCACAGCTCGCCTTGCGTTGGGTTTTCAGTTTCCCACTTGGATAAGGAGCAGGGGGAGCACAGGGGCAGTGCTCCCATTCCCTTGCCCAGTGCTGGAAGATTTCCTGGTGCCAGAGGGGCCCGGTAGGGGCTGTGCCCCCGGGGTCACACAGCCAGAAACCCCCAGGGCTGGTGAGCAGACACCTCTCAGTGAGCCCATGGCTGGGTGAGGTGCTGTCCATCGAGTGATGGTCACCAAAGCTGTGACCACAGCTACAGACAGACCAGCTGTCCCCATCAGGGCAGAGCCTGCCCTGTTTGCCCTCAGCACAGGGCACAGGAACAGCCCAGAGAGGCCTTTTTGAGGGGTGCTGGGAATTTGGTGAAGGGCTTCTGGGGTCAGGCGTGACCCTGGAGTCACTGACCTGCCCTGGGGAGCTGCCAAGTCCCTGCTGAGGAGCACTAGTTGGGGGAGAATCAAGTGGAGTGGCTGTTGGCCAGGACACGGGGCCATCACCCCGATGCCACAGTGCGCCCCAGGTGTGGGGGCAGCACCTGCAGGGAGCTCTCGCCTCTGCCAGCCGCTCCAGGATGCTTTGAACCACTGTAAATCCTCTCCAAAGGAACTGGGAAGGCAGTTTTATGGCTGCTGGGGAGGCAGATTAGCAGGGTGTTGTTTTCTGTGCTGATCCATCACGGGACGCCGGCGCTGCGTGGTGCATCCAAGCGCTCGGCTGCTGGCGGGAGGTGCAGCCTCTCCAGGGAAGGTGGAGATGAAACCGCCTGGTTTTAATGCTCTCTCTGCTCTCTGGATCTGTGATGTGAGGGACAAAACCTCCTCCACAGGCCCTGGGCACCACAGCTTCCCACACTCCGTGACAACGGTGGATCAAGGGGATTTGGGCAGTGGCACCTGCAAAAGGCATTAAGCCGGTGGGGAGGGCGTGGGGCTGGTCCTGCCTGTCCCCACACACCCCTCTGTCATTCTCTCCTATTTCATCTTGTCCACAGCCCGGGAAGGAGCAGAGTTTCCATTCCCCTGCACTAAAGAGAATATCTGTGACAATAAAATCTCCAAGTTCGGAAGAGGGAGGGATAAAAAGACACCAAATTGCATTTGTCTTCCCTCAGTTTCTCAATCCCACCTTTTTCCCTCTGGGAGAGGGTGCAGGCCATCGACTCTGTTTGGCACGTGCTAGACTCTGATCATCCCTAGAAACCCATGCACTTTGTCACAGTTAATTAGAGAGGGTAATTAACTGCCTTAGCAAAGACAGGGGCGGGGAGGGGCATGCCCATTCCCTCTTTTGCACTCAAAGCTGCTCTGTGTCGGACATTCAGGGTGCAGGGCAGGGTGCTGCTGGAACCTGGCTGTTTCCTGCACTAATCCAGTGGGATTGGGACCCTCAGGGTGGCTGGCGAGGCAGGGGTGACACCCCCCACCACCAGCCCCCCAGCTCTCCCCTCCTGCTCAGGGCCCAGCTGCACGTTTGCTTCCCTGCGTTGGCGACTTGGACGCCGGCACAGACATAATAAACCGCTTTTCCTTTTCCCCCTGTCACCGGAGCCGTTCCTGAGTCACATCCCTGGCCGCCTGGCTCTTCCCCAGGGCTGTCTGCTCTGGCTGCATAACCCTGCTCATCGGCTGCAGACTTCAAAGCGATGGGATCCATCCCGGCCGGGAAGGGCTGGAGGGATGGCAGCGCTCCGGGAAACATCTGCACGGGGCCGGGGGGGGACACGCAGGGGCTGGCGCGGCTGGTGGGATGTGATGCTCTGCTCCCCAAAAGCCTGGCTCACCCCTGGGCATTGCTTGTCTGCCCCAAAGAGCTGCAGGAGCTCTTCACCAAAGCCACATTTCTCCCGTGTTCTGGCAGGAGCATCCCAGGAGCAGGGATCCCGAGGCTGCTGGTGGCTGCTGCCTCCCTGCAGCGCTCCCGAGCTTGGCTGGTGGCTGCAGGTGGGAGATGGGTCCTACCAAAAAAACGGGATGAGAGTAAAAAGGAGCCAAAGGGGGCAGTGTGAGGGTGTCTGCTGTCCCCTCAGCCCAGTGGCTGTAAGCTGCTCCCATGACCTCTGGCCCCAGTGTCAGCCCAGTTCACAGAGTGGAGCTACAGATCACAGGCAGCAACTGCAGCCAAAATCTACAAAGCAGCTAGGCCTGGTCTCTGTGACCTTCCCTGGGGCCGAGCCCATCCTGCTGGCCCATCTGGAGATGTTTGCCCTCAGAGGCTCTTCCAGGCTCCTCCATCCAGGACAAGGCTTGGCAGGGAGCAGTCAGGGAGGAGGACAATGGCTTCAACATCCACCTGCTGTGGATGCAGTGGCCGATGTAATGCCTTGCCCAGTTTGGCTGCTTTGCACCAAAAACCTGGGTCCTTATTTCTTGCAGCACTCCCAGCCCAAGTTCTGCCTTCCCCAGGCAGGATGTAGCCTCAGAACTTGCCCTAAACCAGGAGATTTCTGCAAACCTGCTGCACACCGGAGCAGCCTGGCAATGCTGGACCCCTGGGACCTCGCAGCGCTCCTGTGCCTGCCCCACAGAGCTCTGGCTGTTGCTGAGAGCCTCTTTATTGTTCTGGTGGAGGGTTTTGTTTCACTGCTGCCTTCCAAGTTCCCAGGGATCTAAATTCTAAAGCAGGGTCTTGTAAAGAGCCCTGTCCAGATGGGCGAGATGATATTGCCGTATCAGATGAGAACTATCCCTGTCTTTATCCACAGACAATGCAGCAGTGGGAGCAAACAAGGATAGAGCCTTTCTTTGGAGGCACATTAGCCAAATAAGAGCCTTCACTTTGTTTTGTGCCGAAACCTACGGCCTTGAGGCCAGACCACCTCAGGGAACTGCCCCCACCCCTGCAGCCACAGGAGGATTTACCCCTTTCACCCATTCCCATTTTCCGGGCAGGGCAGGGCAGGGCAGGACAAGGCAGGGCAGGGCAGGGCAGGCAGGTCCTGCCCATCTCATTGCTGGGGTGTTCCCTGTCCTGTCCCTGCTGTTGTGGAGTGGTGTCCCAGGGCTGGGAAGGTCTCAGCAGTGCTGCAGGGGTTGGGCAGCGCTCAGGCCTCTTCTGTCCTTGCATACCAGAAGGTGGAAGATGCTTTGGTTGTGCCCCATCACTGTGGGATAGTTGAGTGCACTCAGAAAAGAGTCAAGGCTGTCCCGAGCAGCTGAGGCTGCTCCTTGCACTCACTTGTGGTGATGCACAAACCCTGTGGCCAATTCACCTGCTTTCAGATTTCATTACGAGACCCAGAATTCAGCCCAGGTTTGTTTGAAGAAGTTACCAGAGGCTGAGAGAGCCTGGGACTGATTTATGGCTTCCCATCAAAATCATGTGGTTTCACCACGAAACTTGGAAGCTCTGGCTGCATTTTTCCTTTGGAGATTTTGGCTTTGCTCCCAGGGCCCAGAGTGTGAATCCAGGGTGTGCATCAGGGCTGGAGAGTCCGGGTGCTGCGACTGAAATGGAGGAGATATGGATCACCACGAGGAGAATATTTAATGTCAGGACAACACAGCCGTGGCTCTCAGGGAAGCACCGATAAGGCGGCGGGAGGCTTGGCACGGCACAGAGCTGCAGCAGGTCCTTTGCTCCCACTGTAGCTTTCATTTCAACACTCAGCACTTATCACCCTCACATCCTGCTCCGTGTCAGCGGCTGGAGCAGCATCTCCTGAGCTGCTGTGCCCAGGCAGGCTGGGAAGTTCCACTGCCCTCCCTGAAGCCCTGCTCTGGACTCACAGGGTGAGCTGCCGGTGCCCACTGGGGTTAAATATGTGGGCTTTTGCCAGAGGAGCATTTTTCCAGCCTCAAACATGCATTGTCAAGGACTGCAGAAAGGTATTTCTCACTGCTCCGTGTGCTGTGAGCCAGAGGACAAGAACAAGACGACTTTTATTGCTATTTCTTCATATTTCCTGATATTGCCAGTCTGGCACTCACAACCCACAGGCAGATCCTGACCTGGGCCTGGGTTTGGATTACAGCAGCGATACCTTTGTCTTTGCCTTGCCTTTAATTTCAGATGTTTTGGGCCCCGCAGGACTGAGCTGATAGAGAGAGCAGAGCCCACAGCCCCAGAGTGGGCAGCCTGAGTCAAGGGCAGACCCCAAACCAAGCCCTTGCCCAGGCACTGGAGGCACACAGAATCATTAAGGTTTGAAAAGCCCTTCAAGATCATCAAGCCCAACCTTCAACCAGATACCCCGTGCCCACTAAGCCGTGCTGTGAAGTGCCACGTCCGTTTTTTGAACACTTCCAGGGATTCTGACTCCATCACATCCCCGAGCAGCCTGTTGCACAGCTGGAGCCAGGCCAACCCCCTGCCCCTCACAGCAGCTCAAGGACCCCGAAGCCCAGTGATTGCCGTGGGCCCACAGACCCCTCGAGGGTCACACTGTGGAGGTCTCAGCATCCAGCTCGTGGCAGTGCATGAGGAGAGGAGAGGAGCTTTGTGTTACATAAATAACAAGGTCAGGGCCCCGCGAGCTGCTGCGAGCGCCGCGTCCTGCCGAGCATCCCCCGGCGCGGGGGCCAGCGGGACAGCGGAGTCGCTTCAGGGCTTGGGTGCCTTTATGGTTTTAATTTAGTGGCTTTTTAAAGTCAAGATGAAAGGGGAGAGGCGGGCAGGGCCGCGGCAGTTCCTCTGTCTGCATCCAAAGGAAGCTGGTGGGGCCGCGCCGAGCACCGGTGGCTTCGTGCCCGCTTCCCCATCCTCCGCTCGCTCCTTCCCACCGCCGGCACAGACACGTCCACACCAGCAAGGAACTCTCTCCGTGCCAACGCTGCACAGTGCTGGGAAGTGTCAGCTCGTGTGGCAGCCTGAGTGACCCCTCAAGGCCTGGTGTGGGACACTCAGGTGTCTGGCACTGCTTTGACGGTTGGTTGTTTCCATTACGCCTCCCATAGCCATCCATTGGAGACCACACGTGATGTCATTGCCAACCATCAGCTACGGGCCAGGACAAGACCCCAGCGCTCCTCCAGCAGACATAAATCGAGCTGTACAAGGAGCCTGCAATTATTTTATGCCAAGCCTGGTATTTTCCTCCCCCCAGGGAGGCACTAGAGCGAACAAGAGCAGGCCTGTGCCAAACCATGCCCGGGCAGTGCTTTTATGAAATCTTGGGTTCGTCAGAATTAATTTCATTTAAAACATTCTTCTCGTTTTTCATAAAGCACAGCAAATCCGCGGTACTTAGGGCAGGAATGCAGCCAGAGCGCTGCCGGGCAGGCGGCGAATTTCCCGCGGCAGATGGGCGGTGACGGCGGGGTCGCCCACGGCCCGGAGCCGCGCCGGCCTCGGCTGCCCGGGGGCATCCGCCTGGGAAGAGATGCTGGAGTGACCGTCTGGGGAACAGCCAGGCATGGGGCTCCGGCAGTGCCACCCCATCCTGTGCTCCCGGGGGCTCTGGGAGTCCAGGTGTGTTTGTCCCCAAAGCTCTGTGGCCGTGACCGTTCCCATCCCAGTGCCCGGTGCTGCCCCTGCACCTCTGGGCATCACTGACTGTCTGCTTGAATCCCCCTGGCTGGCAGCACAGGTGGGACTTGGTACAAAACCTGAGCAAAACTGCTCAGATTGCTAATAATTCAAGTAATTTTTGAGGCTGGGGGTACCTGACTGGGGCTGAGGGCTGAAACAGTGTGGGGACAAGGGCTGGGAGCTGGTGCTCCTGCCTACATGAGAAGGTGTGAAGATAAGAGCTGTGGGAGAAGCAAACCTCTGTCTGCTACTGCTGGGGCATGGCAGGGGCAGCTTCCCATGGGCAGGAGACCTCTGCAGGGCTGCTGCTGGAGGAGTCTTGGCCTGGGATGGAGTTTAGTCCTTGGGGTTCAATCCCAACTGGAGAAATAGCTAAAAATATCCCATAATTCTGGAGACCTGACCCATGGGGAAGGGGTGTAACTCCCCTCCCTTCAACCTTCCCCCTCTCACAGCCTCCCAGGACAGAACCCAGATGAGCATCTCAGCCACTGTGTCCTCTTAGGATGCAAACAGGAGCTTGTGACCTTGGGTGACCTTGGGGAAGGAGAGGAGACACAGGACATCCCTGTGGGAGTTAGAAACCAGAGGGAGCCAGTGGGTGCATCCAGCTGCTCCCGCTGCAGGCTGGGATCATCCCTGCCATGCTGGGAACCTTGTTTGCTCCCAACTTCCACTTCCTGCTGGGTCAGTGGGCTGCCAGGAAGCTGGCGGGGGTGAGTAGGGGGTTTAGAGGGTTTAGAAGGTGTCGACCCTCATCTTTCAACCTGCTGAAGGGAAACCCACAGCTTCACCTCCCCTGTTCCTGCACCAGTCCTGCCCTTTCCCTCCATGCGTTGGCTGCTAACTGGGATGGACTGGGAGATGGAGCAGCCCTGGGGTCTGCAGCATGGCCAGAGCTCCCCGAGCACCAGCCAGCTCACTTTTGGCTGGATGGCACTGCAGCCAGGGGGAGTGGGCAGCAGCTCCAGCAGTGGGTGGCACGGCCAGGCTCGGCGTGGCTCGGCGGTTTGCCGTGGAGCGTGAGAGCCCAGGGCTGGGCCTGCTGTTTATTTTGGTTAAATTGAGTTTTCTCTGGGAGATTGGGGGGCGCGGGGGGCCTCCAGACAAGGGGCTTTTGTGAGCCGAGCTGCAAGCTGATCCCCTTTTGTGGTTTTGCTTTTTTGGATGATACAATTTGTTATTCCAAGAACTACCCAGCGAATGGACCCCATTAGCCGAGTCCCCAGAGCAGCTGGAGCTGGAGCTGGCGCTTGCAGCGCCTTTGTCTGCATCCACCTTGGGCCCAGGAGGAGCACTGGCTCTGCCTTGCCCCTGGATGGTGCTTGGGGGAGATGAGGGGGGCAGGAGCTGCTGTCCCTCCTTGCTGCCTGTGCTGATGGGGCATCTTATGGGGATTAGCCTGTGCTGGGAGCAGCAGGAAGCACTGGGTTTGTTGAATTCCCTGTCACACTCGTGTCCCTGGCACACACACTGACAATAATCCACCCAGTTGTTGCCACGCTGCTGGGGGCTGGAGCCAGGGCTGGGGCAATTCCATCCAGGGGCAGCACCGGGCTGGACCTCACCCTCACGTTTGATGGGAGCTGTGGGAATTCACACCCCCCTCTGCCCGTGGGTATGAGCAGCATCCCCTGCACTGGGGGCAGCATTGGGACCCCACTGGCATCCCCCCACCTGCTCCAAAGGGTCCCTGCAGAGCTGGCACACAAAGGGCAGCTCCGTGAATGCCACGGCAGCCTGTGCTGTTGGAGCCTGGCCCCGGGGCCGGGGTGCCAGGGCACGGCCATCTCCGGCCACCAGGGCCGGGCAGGCCAGCCGGAGCATCCTTGGCCCGCTCGGTGCTGCCTCCCGCTGCGCGGGGATGCTGCTGGCTCTGTTTGTCTTGGCTCCGACGGGCTTTTTCCTGCGTGTGAGAGGCTGGAGCCGCGCAGGAGCCAGTGGGTTTATAAATAAAAGCGTCGGACACCTCTCTGGGTGGTGCTGAAAGCTCCTGAATCAGCCCCCCCACCCTGACACAGGGCACGTGGCTGCTGTGCTCGGGGAGACACCTGGGGCTCTCCTCGCCTTCCCGACCCCGTCCTGGGCTCTCTTGCACAGCGGCCCCTGTGTCCCCTCCCCAGCCCCACTTGCACCCACCACTCCTGAAGTGCTGGGACGCACTGCCCTGGCCAGCTGGGATGAATCCCTGCTCCCACCAACCTCCTAAGGGGACACCTTCCCCAGGCCTGGCTGCCCCACAGCGGGCAGGGCTGGCAGCGGTGGGGCAGCAGGCACCAGCCCTGCCCGGAGGTGATTTTGCCGCAGGGGCTGGGTGCGGGAGCATCCCTGGGGCACTGGCTGCTGCCAGGTGGCCCCTTGGCCATCTCCGGATGCTGAAGAAGCGGGAGGAGAGCGCTGGCCTCGCCACTTCAGCGCCCTCCCTGCCCTGCCCTGCCCGCCTTGGCGCTGGGCTGCTGCGGGCAGGAGTGGCCGGAGGCCGTGGGACACCGGCCGGCAGCATAATTTGCTTTCCATTTGCTTTCCATTGGCTCATCGGGGCCACGCTCCGGGGCTGGCAGAGCCCAGCGGGGGCCGTGGGAAGGGGCAGCCGTAACTGCCCAACAAAAGGAGCCCGGCAGTGGGCAGGAGACAGCGCCGGGAGCCAAGCGCAGGGGCAGGACCCTGCCCAGGGCTCCGCGGAGCGGCCGCCTCCGCTCACCGCTGCCCGCAGGGCGCCGGGGGATGGAGGCGGCCGCAGCCCCCGGTGCCTCCCCTGGGGGCAAAGGCCAGCACAGATGGGGGGTTCCTGGCGCCCAGCCCCGACCAGAGCCCTCCTCCCACCGCATTCCACCCAGGGCCTGACATTTCAACGCGCCGAGCCTTCGGAAAACAGCATTTTAATGCTCTCGCTGTAAAAGCGCTGGAAAATGTCCGTGGGCTTGTGCAGGAAGGCTCCCGGGAGCCGGCCACGCTCCGGGGGCTGGCTGAGCCCTGCCGGGGCAGCTGGGGTGGGGTGGGATCCTGTGGAGCCCCACGTCTCCCTGAGACACCCCTTCAATCTCAGCCAGTTAATCTCTGCTTATCCCGGTTATTTCTGTAGGGTTGGGGCTGGTGCTGCCTGTCCCAGGTGGGTTCTGCAGCCACTCGAGGCACGGAGGGGGCTGTCACCTCACCCTGCCCGGGCCATCCTCCTGCCATCACTCCCTCCAGTGCTTTTCCCTGCCCTCTTCCCACACCAACTACAGGCTGAAGGGTTCCTTGAGCATCTTTTCTGTTTTTTGGGGGTTTTTTTTCTATAATTGTCCTCTAGAATAATGGGCTGAATAGGTCGATTTAATTTTTTCCCTGTGTTTGACTGCTCAGAAAAGCCAGGCCAGTGTGGCAGCGTGGCACCTGCAGCAGATGCCCAGCACCTGCCCAAACTGGGCCTGCCATGCACCCACCACTTCCTAGAAGGCAACAACATGCCCCAGGTTGGGTCTGATCCCTGGATCAGGTCTGATCCCCAGATTTGGATCTATTCCCAGGTCTGGGTGTGTTCCCAGGATCTGGGCCTGCTCCTAACGTGGGGAAATGATTGGCAGAACTGTTGGGGTCCCTTGGGCGCAGTAACTGTGCCAACCCCCTCCTGAGCACCTCGACAGCCTCCTGGCACCTGTGCCCAAACAAGGGGGTGCCCCCTTGCCAGGGCAGGGGGTCCTGGCCCGGCTCAGCAGTGTGCCATGGCAGGAGGAGACCCTCTGGGCAGAGACCGAGGGAGGTTGCCACATGACACAGCCCGGAGGAGATGTCAGAGTGAGCTGAGTGTTTTTCCAGCCTGGAGCCCAAACAAAAGATTTTGTAATAAATGTCTCTGTGTCCCCGGGTCCAGTGTCCGGTTTTGTGTCCCAGTGCTTCCGAAGGGGAGCATCTGAATGCACCAGATGGGAGCACAGGGGTGCAAAACCAGGGGCTGACCCCGAGGGACCCCACTCCATCCCATTTTCAGCCCCCTGGGACACTGCAGGGACACGGAGACAGCCCTGAGTGCCACTGGCTGCGTGTCCACCCAGGGCCAGCATTTCTAACAGAAACAAAGGAGTCCTACTAAGAAAATATTCCATACATTCTGCACAGCTTTCCACTGGCGCTGGAGCTCCAAGCCCCCAGTTTTGCTTGGCAAAGGGTCAACGGTAACAGCGACGCCCAAGGCAGATGCTCTGGAGCTGTGAAGGTCACTGGCTCCTCTGGGCCTTTCTTAGCCAGTTCCCTGCACTGCCCCAGCTTCTCCTTTCTCCATCCTGGCTCCAGAAGTGTTTTTTTTTCCCCTGGGATGATGTGGGACACATGAAATCCAGACCATTTCCCTCTGGGCTGCCCTGTCCAGGTCTCGTTGCTGTGCAGATGCTGTGTTCCCTGGGCAGGGTGTCGCCTTGGGAAGGAAGATGAACACATTTTTGGGTGCAGGGGTCCGGGCGAAGGGGGGTGGTCTGGAACCCTTTGAAGCAAGTTCAGTGGGATGCTCGGCTGAGCTGGAAATTTGGAGCCTGGAAATGAGAGTGTGGCTTTGGGTCGTGGCACGTTGGCACTGAGTGATGTTGAAAGATGGTTGATGACAGAGATGGTGCACGTGGGGACAACTGAGTGGCACCTCATGTTCCCCAGGACACGTCACCCAGCTGCCCAGGAATGGTGCTGTCCTGTGGGATTCTGCTGCTTCTGCACGAGGTCCTGGGCCGTGGGGGTTTGGCATAATCCCCAGGAAAGCAGGGCCACTGGAATTCCCTGTGAGGCTGTCAACTCCGAAACAAAGGAAATGTGGAAACTTAAAAAAAAAATTAAAAAAAATAAAAAAAAATAGAAATTTCAAGCTGAAAAATCAAAGCAGCTGATTCAGCAATGGTGAAACATCTTGTGACAGCGTCAGGCAAATTTTTTCCGAACAAAATTCTGGGGGGGGAAAAAAAAAAATCAGCTTGGTTTTGCACAACCCACGACTGTCCCAATGGAAAGGCACGTGGGGGTTGTCCATTGGGATGAGGGCATGGAGCCCCACGGTGCTGTGGGACCCCAAGAGTGCAGCCTGGCAGAGAGGGCACAGGGGAAAATCCCCTAAAATGGGGATTGTAGGGCACAGGAGAAACCTGAAACCCAGCCAGGAGCACGAGGCTGTGCCGGACGGGAGCGTGGGATATGGGAGTGTCTTGTCAGAGTTTCCACTGAACACCTCGGGCTGGCTGGGGTCTCGCATCAGCTCACAGAAATTAAATTAAATTCAATAACATAAATACTGCCTGAAACGTGCACTCCATCCCTTTCCCTGGGTGTGGAAATGGGGAAGCAGCTGCTCACGGCTGCTGTGCCAGCAGCGCTCCTTTATGGGGCATGGCCTTGGGGGCAGCAGGGGATGGGGATGGGGAGGAGATGAGTACAGAAATGGTGAAGGGATGGGGATGGCGAGGGGATGGCGAGGGGATGGCGAGGGGACGGCGAGGGGATGGCGAGGGGATGGCGAGGGGATGGGGGAGCCGCTGCTGG
>VWYO01010719.1:154500-168428 GCA_013400275.1 Rhadina sibilatrix | reverse complement strand
CCCCAGGAGCGGCGCAAGGGGCCGGCTCGGCGACACGGGGACACGGGGACACGGGGACACGGGGACACGGGGACACTGTCCCTCCCCGGCCACACCGCACCTGCCCGGGCTGAGCCCCGGCACGGGCACCCCAGCACGGCTCCGGGCAGCTCCCATCACTCACCTGTGGCCACGCCGCTGTCCCCAAGGGCTGTGACCCACCCGGCGGGACAGGGAGCGGTGGCAGCAGCGCAGCGGCCACACCGGGAGGGTTTGCAGTGGCCGGGGAGGGGCTGGTGTAGCCGGGGTGCCCCAGCCAGGGTCTTGTTGGAGCTCTGGAGTCTCCCCCGAGGAGATGCAGCTCCGAGGGTGAAGCGGGGCTCACCCGGGTGTTTTGTCAGGGGGGTTTTGTGGAGGAGAAAGGCGGGGAGGATGTGCGGGAGCGGGGGCTGCCTGGGCGGGCAGGCACAGGCAGCAGTGCTGGCACCAGCCGGGCTCACCTGGGGGGTTGCTAAAAAGCTGGAAGAGGAGAGGAAATGGAGATCAAAGGACCCGACAAAAGCAAGGAGACAGGATTTCCAAACTCCGACGCTAAAATAAAATTACTGTTAGGATAAACAGTGCGAGGCAGGTTCCTGTCCCAGCAGCTGGGGCAGGGATGGGGGACGTTCCTGGTGCTTTAGACAGGAGGGGATGTTTTCACAGCAATTCACACATTTGCTGTTGTGCCTGGGCAGGTGCTGAGGGAGGAGCGGAGAGTTCAGGTGGGAAAATCACAGGGTGGGGATGCTGTGCCAGGAACTGAGCTGCTGACCAGTAGCACCAGCTGTCCCGGGGCACTGCGAGCCAGCTCGGGGGCTGCTGGCTCCGTGTCCCACTGCTCTGGAGCTTGTATTTACCACTGCCAGCACGTCTTTCCCTTGGGAGAGCAGGTGCTGCTGCTGAGGCTCCTTGTTGCACCCGGAGCCACTGCGAGCTCCCCACCTGCTGTTCTGGGCTCCCACTGCCTCCCCCTCAGCAGGGATCCCCTTCCCGTGGGATGGGTGGGCAGGGCTGGAGCAGCCACAGCGCTGCTGCCCCACGTGTGCCAGCCTGCAGCCCCCCAAGGGGAGCTGCCCTGAGCACCCAGCCCCGGAGGGCTCATTGCAACGAAGCCGGTGACCCCAGCACGAGGCTGGGAGTTTAAATGTCTGCGGTTGATGGCCACTTGCCTGCAAATTCCCTGGGATGGGAATCGCTCCCTGCGGGTCCCTCCAGGCTTAGCAGATTTCTTTGCAAAACACCCGTTGCCTTAGGAAGCTTTAGTTCTGCACAGGAGCTGCGAGAGCAAGGTGGGTCTGACCTGCAGCCCTCAGGGAAGCTCCAATTGCTTCCCACTGCTGCCAGCAGGGCTGAGGTGTCGCTGGAGCAGGGCTGGCCCAGCCAGCACAGGGTCCTTGGACAGCGATGCCCGGTGCTCCGGCAGCTCAGGGGGGCTGGCAGCCCCTGCCCCTCCCTGTGGTGTCTGGGCAAATGCTCCACATCCCACACCAGGATCCGTGCTTGGTCATGGCATGAGCCTGGGCTCACAGAGCAGTTTGGACCCTGCACAGCCCCTGGAAAGGGATTCCAGCCGAGGGGATGGAACTCTCCAGCACCCTCAGTGCCCTCATCCCTACTGCAGCCCAGCTCTGGCACTTGGCTACTGCTCTGCTCCTCCAGCCCTCAGGGACAGCATCACAGCTGCCCCCTGGGACAGGCCACTGGGAAGCGGAGGAGCAGGAGAGGGGAAGAAGAAGGGAAGGAAAAAAAAATGAATCCCCACAAAAATGTCTTCATAACAGGAAACGTCTCATAAAATACCTGTGGTTTGGCATGTGCGATTCGACTGGTCAAACTATGCACCTGGCAGGGAACCCTGCTATTAATGCTGCAGCTCTGGTATTTCAGTGGAGTGGAGGCTGGCGGGGGAGTGGGACCGGGGATTTGGGGTGCAGAAACCCTCAGCTGGGGCCAGGGCAAGGGGGGGACGTGTCCCTTGGGTCTCACTCACCTCCATGGGCGACTTCCAGCTGTCGATCGGTGAGGGAACTGCAGCACCAGGGAAGGGCCGTGAGCCAGGCTCAGCCTTGCCCCGGGCAGGAGCCTGCTTGTTCCTGCAGCTCCGAGGCAGAGTTTTCCACCCAGAGCCGGGCCTCGGGCAGTCCTGACAGCCTGGGTCTGGCGGTGCCCACCCTTCCTCAGGGATGGCCTCAGCCCCACGAACACCCCCGGCCGCGATCGCCGGGGCTCCGCCGCTCTCCCGAGGAGTTTTGACAGCTGGAGGTGAGGGATTAAGCCCTGAGCCGTGACCCGCGGCTGCGCTCCCGGCACACACGCCCGGGGTCACTAATCCGCTTTCAGCTGAGCCCTGACCCGGCGGCCGCGGGATCAAGCGGTGGCACCGCCCCTGGCCTTGGCATCGCTGCAGGACCCCGGGACCCCCGGCTCCAGGGGGTGAACCATGGGCAGCTGGCACCACGGTCATGCCGTGCCATGCCGTGCCATGCCGTGCCATGCCGTGCCATGCCGTGCCATGCCGAGCCATGCCGTGCCGTGCCATGCCGTGCCGTGCCTATCCCGCTCCATTCCGGGCCAGGCGCGGGCACCGCGCGGGGGAGCAGGTCCCTGCAGATGGGGTGGGGTGTTTTTTCTTCGTCAAGGAAAATGTTTTCTTGTTCCCTGGGCTGCTGGCGGGCGAGGCTCCGGCTCCGGGTCCGGCTCCGGCAGCGCGTACAGCAGCCTTGGATGGGATCAGGTGTCGTGCAGTTAAAGGACAGGCTGGTGCCAAGTCTCCCCCGCGCTCCGGCGCTGCTCAGCCGAGCTGCTCCCTGATGCCTTTGGCTTTCGCAGCCCGGCCCGCGGAAACAACGTGCTGCTCTCCCTCTTCATAGCTCACTTTTCGTTTTTGACTCGGTTTATTATTATTTTTAAAGCATGTGTAGCGCAAAGCAAATCATCGACCTCCCGGCTGGACACGGGCCAGCCCCGTGTTGGGCTTGGAAATCCTCCCTGCTTTATTTTTTATTGTAAATGACCGGAGGATGGAGCGGCTCGATGGGACACGGCGGCGGCCAAGCCCGCCTGCTCCAGCCCACCCACACGCGCCGGCTGCTCCCGGTGCTTCCCTTTCCCTGCGTCCCTCCCGCCCCGGGCCAGTGCGAGGTGCTTCCCACTGCTCCCCGCCCCAGCCCCGGGCCAGCTTCTGCCACGGCTTCCAGAGGTGGTGGCTGCGCCTTGTGATCCCAGAGCACAGAGCGGGGACTGCCATGGGCACAGGCTCGGGCATGGGGGAGAGGATGGGGACAGCAATGGGGATGGGGACAGGGACCAGCATGGGATGAGGCCTCATCAGTGAGCCTGGGCACGCAGTTGAAGTGCATCAAATTCCCCATCCTGCCCCATCCCTGAGCCCCTCCGTGGGGCTGGCGTGGCCCTGGGGTGGATGTGGGGCCGGAGCTGGGGTGAGTGCCAGCAAGCACATGCTGAGCCCCAAACTGACCACGTTCTGACCGCCGGGTTTGTGCGAGATCCCCGCCGTGCCGACCTTCAGTCACAATGGCAGATCCCCCGTGGATTACATATATTGACTTAAAAAATAATTAGCCTCAAAGGGAGCAGGCGCGGGGCCGGCCAGGCCCTTCATTAATATTTAAGTAACAGGGGCCATAAATCAGCTGCAGCTCAGCCAACAGCCCTGGCCGTGTCCGTGGGGAAGCGGGGCCATGGTGTTCGCAGGAACATTGCCCAGTCCACAGCACGGGAGTGCTGACATGGGCTCTGTGGGGAGAGAGGGACAGCGTGGGGGGCAGCAGCCCTCTTCCACTGGGAATGACCAGGAGCAGGCCAGGAACACGCTGGGAGCTCACCGGGCTGCCCAGCACAAGCCACCGGCGGTTCTGGAGCGACGGAGGCGGCACGGGCCGCTTGTTTTCCTGCGAGAACAAGGTGACATTTCTTGTCTCTTTTCTCATGGTTGAAAGTGCGAGATTTTTTTTTTTTTTTTTTCCCTCCCCCGTTCCCGGCGCTTTCATGGCGTGCCAGGGGTTTTTAACACGTCTGCTCGCCGCCTGCCAGGGGAGCCGGGGCTCGCACCGTCAGTGCGGCAGCGGCGGCGGCGGCGGCTCTGAAGCCGTGCCAGGGGTCTCGGGGCCGGGTCGGGGCCCTGCTCCCTCCCTCCAGAGCTGAGCAGTGCAGCGTTGTTGGGCCCCATCCTGCTCCAGCACGGACCCGTCAAGTGCTGCCCCTGTATGAACCCTCCTGGCTCAGCAGCTCCTGCGGGGCTTGGCTTTGCCTCAAGGAATGGTTTGGGTCGTACTGGAGTGTGCTGAGGGGGGGCTGGAGCTGCCTCTGGAGGACAGCAGGCTGGCTGGACGGTGCCCAGCCTGGTGGCTGCAGTGCCTAGGCAGAGTGGAGTGAGCCAGGAGGGGTTGAGACCCCCAAAGCATCTCCCCTGCTCCAAGTGGGGAAAAAAATTAATCCCACTGGCAAACAGTGGGATTTCTGTTGGCCATAAAAGAGCGAGTTCTTGAGGCCAGAGCCCAGGAGAACAGGCAGGTGACCCCCAGGAGGATGGGCAGGTGACCCCTGTCTGTCTGGAGCCACCCCATACATGTGATGGCTCGGCCACCACTCGCGACCTGCCAGGCGAGACGGGAGCGTCGTGTGGCTGCTCCGTGTGATTCATTATCAGCTCATAACACAGGAGATTTCAAGCATGAAAGAGCCTCTCCACAAGCACGTTGTGCACACTTTATCCATCATATGAGACTCCAGATGTTTCCATTTTATTGTTATTAAATCACTGCCTGGAGAGCGCGGGTAGCAGGAGGCCTCCTGCCCCAGCGCTGGGCACGGCTGGGGGGGACAGCACAGCACCAGAGACCCCTTTTGTTGAGGGACATGTCCCTGGGGGGCTCAGGCCAGGCTCCCCCCTTTGCTCTGCAGAGACTGGGGCACTTGGAATGACCCAGCTGGATCAGGGGGTGACAGAGGACGCAGAGCAGGGAACTCAGTTTCACATCCAATACACAACAAAACCGTGGTCAGATTCCCTTGTCCTCCCTCTCCCTTCCCTCTGGCTCTGTTCTCCCTGCATCCCACATCCCTCTGAGGGCTGAGGTCTCACAGAAGGAGGATGCAGCACCCAGTAGCGAGGGGCTGAAGCACCCCAGGGTGCTGCTCCCATGGCAGCAGCCTGAGAAAACAGCTCAGTGGAGGGGAGGTGAAGGAGAGAAGCCAGCCCAGGTGGGAGAGGAGAGAGCTAGGAAGGGAGAGAGGTAGAGACGGAGGCACAGGGGTCATACCAGGTAAGGAAAACAAGTAAATAGCTGATTCAGGGGTTTGTTCTCCTCTTTTATTTAGCAGAAACTGTATTTTTACAGCTGTAATCCCTTAAAATGGGATTCTTTCCCCCTTAAACAAATCCTTGTAAAATAATGCTTCATAAAAAGAAGCGTTCCTCTCCTCGACCCCGAAGACAGAAAAACAATGATGCCCCGGCCGTGCTGCCAAGGAGGCCAGGGGTGGCTGTCACCGTGCCCCTGGCAGTGCCACCCCACCCACAGCCACAGCTCCAGGTGTCTCAGTGGGGATGGCACCGCTCTGGGCCCGTGGCTCTGGTGGGATGGGCAGAGCAGAAGCTCCTCTTCCAGCATCTGCCACAGCCACCTGCATCCTCACAGGGCCATCCCTGTCCCCTCCAGCCCTCAGCTGACTCCCAGACCATTTTCCAGGCACAAGAGCAGCTGTCAAGGCTGCCTCGTCCCTGGAGACTCCAAAAACCTGCCAAGCTCTTGTGGCATCAGGAACAATCCCATGCCAGGGCTCCCTGCTCCCTTGACTTAATTTGCTTTAATTTTGTTCTAATTTGGGTTGTTTTTTTCTCTAGGCTGCAGCTCTTTTTTTTTTATTTTATTTCACTGCTGCTTCAGCAAAAGCAATTCAGGAAATTCCGATGAAATCCCGGCATGCAGCAGCCCTGCCCCTGCTCCCCGAAGGGACAGGCCAGGAGCTTAATTCTCATTAATAACCACCACAGGTCAATTATTGCAAGAAGGAGGAAAAAAGCAGCAAAAAGCTCTTTGGCATCACGTGTCGCTTAAGCTTCCGAAAAGAAACGTTCTTTGCAAATCAATCTGTTCTCAGCTCTGGCACGTGGAGCTGACAGGGAGAGTTGCTGGAGGAAGAGAGTATTTATAAAGGGGGTTTATTTTAAAATAAACAGGCACTTAAGGCTGGGGCTGCTGCTCCCCTGTCCCATCCCTCGTCCTCCGCTCGAGTTCCCGGCGCTGCCCGCGAAGCGCCGCAGTTGAGCCACAAACACAGCAAATCTCTGCCTGCACCCTGAGGGTTGGGCCAGCACCCCCTTGGGAGGCTCAGAACCGTCTTGGGAGGCTCAGCACCCTCTTGGGAGGCTCAGCATCCACTTGGGAGGCTCAGCACCCACTTAGGAGGCTCAGCAACCCCTTAGGAGGCTCAGAATCCACTTGGGAGGCTCAGCACCCCCTTGGGAGGCTCAGCATTCACTTGGGAGGCTCAGCATTCATGTGGGAGGCTCAGCACCCTCTTGGAAGGCTCAGCACCCACTTGGAAGGCTCAGCACCCACTTGGGAGGCTCAGCACCCTCTTTGGAGGCTCAGCACCCACTTGGGAGTCTCAGCACCCACCGGCTGCCCCCAGGGAAGGCAGGGCTTGGCAGCACCAAGCTGCCTCCCACAGGATCCATGGCTCTTGTGAGAGGAGCCCTTGCTCACTTGAGGGATGTGACAGCTGAACTGGGCTCAGTGGGCTGGAGGTCTCATCTGCCTTTCCCCCCACCGTCGCTCTTATATATCTTAAAAATGTATAAGGGATGTGAGAGTTACCACAGACACTTGGGGTTGCTTCTGTAAAACTCCACTGGGCACCCCATGGTTGGTTACAGAGCAAGATGAGGGACGAGCTTCAAGCTGTGCCAGGGGAGTTCAGGTTGGACACCAGACAGAAAGAATTTCTCTGTGGAAAGGGCTGTCAGGCATTGGAAGGGGCTGCCCAGGGAAGTGGTGGAGTCCCAGTCCCCAGAGGCGTCCAAGAAACAACAGGACGTGGCACTCAGTCCTCTGGGCTAGTGACAAGGTGCCACCAGCCACAGGTTGGCCTCAATGGAGCCCTCAGTGATCCCGGGCTCCTATTCTATAAACTGCAATCACCATGGATCTCCCAGCTGTGGTGTGTCGGGAAGGGCAACACCTTCAGGATATCTCTGATCCACAAAAAGGCAAATTCCGGGGACTCCCGCTGCCACGGGGACCCTCCTCGGGCTCCCAGCTGAGGTGGGGGGTGTGTGCCCAGCCTCTCTCACTGTTGCTTTGTCTGCAGGAGCCGTGGGAGCAGGATGCTGCCGGACCTTGCGGCGCTGCTGGTGATGCTGGGGACGCTGGTGATGGTGATGGGCCCCGGCTCGGCCGCGGGAGGCGGCGTGGGGGGCTACGCTCAAGTCAAGTACATGCAGCCCATGGTGAAGGGACCCCTGGGACCCCCGTTCCGTGAAGGCAAAGGGCAGTACCTGGGTAAGGGATGCACTCTGTGGGACTGTGGGAGGACACGGGGGCAGCGGGAAGGGGACGTGGCACCTCACAGCCATTGGGTGCTTGGGGCTGCCCAGCCTCAGGGTCAGGCCAGGAGCTTAATTCTCATCTGGGAGCTGCCTGGCACAGGCAAAGGTGCTGCTGTCCAAAACACTTTTGGCCAAGCATGGAGGGACCATTTGGGTCTTTAACCCACTGCAAAAGGACGGAGCTTAATTCTCATGAGGCTCAGCAGGGAAGTGAAGCCCTTTGCTGGGGCTGAGAGGACACCTTGGTCTGACAGCCAGGGGACACAGGGGACCCTGCAGCCTCTGGCTCCTACCCTCCTGCCCATCCCCAGCAGCAGGAGGCACAGAAGCCTCAGCACTCGGCGTCTCTGCCTCTCCCTGCTGTTAAACCTGAGCTGTCCTGGCAAGGCTTTTTCCACTCCTCCACCTATTCTGTTTCCCTGTCTGCATTTTGCACCAGCTGGGACAGAAAAAATTGCCAAGGCTGGAGCTGAAACCCAGCCTGGAGAGGGAAGAGCAGGAGAGAGACATTTCCTCCCTCAGAGAGCAGCGACCAGAAACTCCACACGTGTTAAATCACTCCCTGCTGAGTGAGGGGCACCCAGAGGAACTGAGGTCATTGCTCCACACAGCTGGGGCTCCAGCACCCCCAGCTTTCTGTAACCCCCTGTCCCCAGCTGCCCTGCCTGCACCCACCCCAGAGCTGGCACCACCACGGGTTGGGGCACTGCTGGCCTCGGGTACCCAGACCCACCAGGTCAGTGCTTGGCCCTTGGGAAGAGCCACTGGAGCCTCCCCATGGGTTGTCACAGACCTGGATCCTCCCAGGAGCTGAAGTTTTGGCTCTGGGAGGAGAAACTGGAGAAGGCTGGGCCACCGGTGGCTGATTTACTGGAGAGCTGAATGGCTTATCAGGAGTTCAGCTCAGCACATGTGTCAGAAAACACACAGCAAAACCTGGAGCCGAAGTGTGCTACAAGCACCCCCCTCCCTGCCCCCTTCCCAGCTGTTGTAAAGCTGCTCCCTGAATCCCAGCCAGAGCCAAAACCTTCCAGCGTAGCACAGGAACACTTCAGCTGCTGGTGGGACTGGATTCAAATCTCTCCCTGCTGTTCTCTCTTCTTTTTTTCTCTTCTGCCTATGCATGGTGAGCAGCTTGCATTGCCTCTGAGCAACACTGTCTATGCTGGGGAGAGCAGCCAGTGTGCTAGCCTGGCTTTGGACAAACTCTGCTAGGTTAGACCAGGCAGAGGGGACACTGAGGCAGGGCAGAGCACAAAAATCCCCCGGACATCACTCCTCTAAAACCCTTGGGAAGGAGAGGACAGGTGGGGGACAGGACAGGGGGACGCAGGGACAGCTGCAGCCGGAGCCACCGGCTGCGGGGCCGCACCGAGGCAGCTGGGGAAGCCGGTGCCTCCTGGATCCCACCGAGCTCCCATCTCTGCTTAACCTCTAATTTGGCAAGGAAAATCCCTGCTGGCCTTCTGCCCTGCTCGGGGAGCTCAGCTGACTGGCCGCGACGGCGCAGGGCTGTGCCGTGCCCCTGCGGGTTACCCCGACCCCGCGGGAGCCGTGCGGGGCCCCCGGGCTGCCCCGGCCTGCCCGCGGGGCTGCGGGTTCCCTCCTGCCTCCAGGTGCCATCGAGTCAGTGAGTGAGAGGTTTCCTCAGGGTGCCAGACACCTTTTCTCACCCAAAAATAGCCGCCCCCAGAGCGCAGAGGGAGCTCAGGGGAGGAGATGCTGCTAAACGCTGAAACGCTCAGAACATTAAAGCAGAGATTTGCACACTGGGGGTTATTTAGGCTCAGTTTAAACCGTGTCGATGGCCCTGCAGCCAGGTAAACCCACGGGTGAGTGCTGTGCTGGGGCACCCGCTGCTGGGAGACGGTATGAGAGGTGCTGAAACACTGATCCCACGCAACATCCCTGAGAGCCTGCGAAACTCTCTCACGAGACAGGGCTTGGCAGCAGCTCTGGAACAAGCTCGGCTGGGCTCCGCCACGGAGCAGCCAACCTCTCCTTCCTGCAGTGTCATCTGGCTGCGCTGGCCAGAGCCGCTGCTGGCTGCTCATGGCTGGGAACCACTTCCCATCCTGCTGGATTATTCCTCTGCTGGCCCTTCCCCAGGCAGGAGGGCTCCTTACCGGGACGAGCACAGCTCCCGAGGGGCTGCAGCGCCCACCTGGCCATGTCCCTGCTCCTCAGGAGGTGGAACGATGGGTGGTGGGAGCTCCCAGGGATCATTCCTGCCCCGGCTGGCTCGGCGCTCAGGCTCACGGCAGCGCAGTTCCTGCTGCGAGGGGAACGCAGAACCCCACGCTGGTGCTGCGGAGCGCAGAGCTCCGAGACATGTGTCTGGGGCAAGACATGGGCTTTTGAAATCGGACACCAGTGGGGCTGCAGTGTCCCAGTTTCTCTCCGCTGACGGCCCCGGTTTGGTTTTCCCGTCTGCTTTTTTGGCCGCCTGCAAGCTGGCAGCTCCTGCCTGGCGTTTCTCTCCACTGCCTTGTGTGTGTGAGAGAGTGTGTGTGTGCTTTTTCCTTCCTTCGTGGGCTCAGCTGTAGATCCTTGTTCTGATTCCATGCAAAATGACCTAGAAAACTAATTCATTTCAAACCATTGCAAGAAAAAAAAAAAAAATTAAAAAGAAAAAGTGGGGGGAGAAAACACATTCAAATAATTTTCTGGAGGAATTTTTTTTTTTTTTTCCAGAATCCAAACCCCAGAAATAGTGCAGCACTGCACAGCTCCCTTGCCCTCTTTCCCACACCGTTTTCCGGGGTGAGGAACAGAAGTTTGCAGAAATCCAGTGGCAGTGTCATGACAGACAAGTATTTCCTTCATCAAGAGAGCCAAGTGACAGCAGCTACAGCTGAGGCCGTGGGCCAGGCTTTGATTTATAGATAAGCTCTAAAAATGTTTCCATTACCCAAAGAAAAACACAGCAGCACCGGGCTGGGAAGGGCCAGAGCCAATTGCTGTGTTTAGGGCAGGCAAAGCCACCTCTGATGCTCCGGGAGCTGTGCCTGCTGCTGCCACAGTTATTCTTTTCACGTGTCTCAAATCTCCCATAAGCTTTTCCCGTTGACTGAGGAAATCTCCGTGCTGGCGGATCCCAGCACCACGTGTGTCCGTGCTCCCAAAGCCCAGCTTGGCTCTCTGAGGGGGCCAGACTGGCAGACCTTGGGGACTGTGGCATGCAGCCTCCTATCCTGCTCCCACCCCGGGCAGGAGCCATCCCTACCCCAGGAACTTGTCCATATAGATCTCTTCCCGATTGGAATGATCTCCCTCGGGCAGATTTGATTTAAATTCACCCGAGATGTCACAACCCTTTCCTATTTCTCATCATCGTCCCGTGTACGTGTGACTGTCGAGTATTTCCTTCATTTCCAACTGCCCCAAAAAAACAGGCGTTTGTCAGATTTATTCTTTCTCACCCTTTCCTGGTGTCACATGGGAGGTGACACCCTGCCTGGGCCAGCCTCGAGGAGTTATTTATGCTCACGTCTGTGCTTTCCATGCTGAGCTGTGGTGGGCATGTCATCTGCCTCTCCTTGCCTTTGGAGTCTCTCAGCCCATTAGTTTCTTTCTTATATCCGTTTGCAAAAGACCTCAATAAATTCTTGAAATGTCAAGTGGTTGCGGCCTATTCCCAGCTGGGCTGACTCATTTGGATGGAGCTGAGGCTGCATTTCCCTCCCAGCTCTTGGCTTCTCCCCCATCCCCAGAGTTTTTTTGCTTTTTGGTTTTTCTCTGCCTTGCTGGACTCGGGAGCTGCGCCAGCAAGCACTGTGAGCATGGCCTAACTCATACACCCATTGCCTCCTCAGGCTCTCCAGTACATGTCCAAGAGTTTTCCTTTTAATCCAAAAGGATTAAAGGTCTCCCAAGGCCCTGGACTCGCGGGACGGGGTGAGGGATTATCCCCAGTCTTGGCTCGCTCTGTCGCCATCCTCTCAGCTGAACCCAGGCAGAAGGGACTGAATCCCACGGTGCTTTCGAGGCCGCTGGGAAGCGAGGCAGCAGGAGGTTTGAATCCAGCTCCAAAAACACCCTGCAGTAACTCATCACAAAACAGCCCTGCCAGAGCTGACAGCAAGCCCTGGCACCTTCCGTGGTGTCACCTGATGTCACGGAGGGATGTGCAGCTGGAATGAGAACTCTGGGCTTTGGCCTTGCCTCAGGACGGCCCTGCTGATGCCCAGGAGGCTGCTGTGGCCGAGTTTAAGTGGAAGGGTTCCCCCTCAAGCCCAGCTCAGGCCACTCAGAGACTCCGGCTCCAACATCCTAAGGACACTCCTTGCCCACCGCCAGCTCCAGTGACATTCTGTGTCTCCTCTCTCCACAGACATGCCACCGCTGCTGCCCATGGACCTCAAAGGGGAGCCAGGACCGCCAGGGAAGCCTGGCCCGCGTGGACCCCCCGGGCCCCCCGGCTACCCAGGAAAACCGGGCACGGGGAAGCCGGGAATGCACGGCCAGCCCGGGCCCGCCGGGCCCCCGGGCTTCTCGGGCATTGGGAAACCCGGCATCCCAGGACTCCCGGGAAAGGCGGGTATGAAAGGGATGCCCGGAGCCAAAGGCGAGCCTGGCATGCGAGGGGAGCAAGGGCCGAGGGGACTTCCCGGCCCGCCGGGGCTGCCCGGGCCAGCCGGCCTCTCTGTCAATGGCAAGCCGGGTCCCCAGGGCGGCCCCGGCCTGCCCGGGTTTCGGGGAGAGCCTGGCCCGAAAGGAGAGCCGGGTCCCCGCGGAGAACGAGGGATGAAGGGTGAGAACGGCGTGGGGAAGCCAGGCTTACCGGGGCCGCGGGGGAACGGGGGCCCTCCCGGCCCCGCGGGGCCCCCGGGGCCCGCCGGCGTTGGGAAGCCCGGCCTCGATGGGCTGCCGGGCGCGCCCGGGGACAAGGGCGACATGGGGCCCCCGGGCGGGCCGGGTGTCACCGGGGAGCCAGGCCCTGTGGGGCCGCGGGGACCCCCCGGCATCGACGGGATCGGTGTCCCGGGCGCCGCGGGGGTGCCGGGGATCCAGGGCCCCATGGGACCGAAGGGAGAGCCCGGGATCCGCGGCCTCCCTGGCATGCCGGGCCCCACGGGCTATGGGAAGCCAGGCATGCCCGGCCTGAAGGGAGACCGCGGGCAGCCCGGGGCGCAGGGAGCCATCGGCGATAAGGGGGAGCCCGGCGTTGATGGGGAGCCGGGCGAGCCAGGCCCTGCCGGCATCATCGGCCCGCCGGGCCCGCCGGGGTCCATGGGGCTGCCGGGCAAGCACGGGCTGCCCGGCCCCAAGGGGGACGTGGGGCCGAGCGGGCCCCCGGGAATGCCGGGGATGCGCGGTGACCAGGGCCCGAACGGCTTCGCGGGGAAGCCGGGGGTGCCGGGAGAAAGGGGCCTGCCCGGGTCACTGGGACCTCCCGGCCCAACGGGCCCCAAAGGTGAACCCGGGTTCATCGGCCTTCCGGGGGTGCCCGGATTAACGGGCGGCCCCGGGCCCAAAGGGGACGGTGGGATCCCGGGGCAGCCGGGGCTGCGGGGCCCCTCCGGCATCCCGGGATTGCAAGGACCCGCTGGTCCCATGGGGCCTCAGGGATTACCGGGCTTGAAAGGGGAGCCCGGGCTCCCTGGCATTCCCGGCGAGGGGAAGACCGGCGAGCCTGGCATGGCCGGACCCATCGGCCCGCCCGGAATGCCAGGAACGCCGGGGCTGAACGGGCCGCCGGGCCCGCCGGGGCCACCCGGGCCGCCAGGAGCGCCAGGAGTGCTGGACGAGACGGGCATCGCGGGGCTGCACCTGCCGGACGGCGGCGTGGAGGGGGCAGTGCTGGGCAACGGGAAGCCGGGCAAGCCGCAGTACGGCCGAGGAGAGCTCGCCGCCCGCATCGCGCCGGCCTTCACCGCCATCCTCACCTCCCCCTTCCCCGCATCCGGCATGCCCGTCAAGTTTGACCGGACCTTGTACAACGGGCACAACGGCTACAACCCGGTCACCGGGATCTTCACCTGCCCCGTATCTGGAATCTACTACTTTGCCTACCATGTGCACGTCAAAGGGACCAACGTTTGGGTGGCCCTGTATAAGAACAACGTGCCGGCCACCTACACCTACGATGAGTACAAAAAGGGGTACCTGGACCAGGCCTCGGGCAGTGCCGTGCTTGAACTCAAGGAGAACGACCAGGTCTGGGTACAAATGCCCTCGGACCAGGCCAATGGGCTGTACTCCACGGAATACATCCACTCCTCCTTCTCCGGGTTCCTGCTCTGCCCCACATAACGGCTGTTGGGCACTTTTCCTTTTCACCCACTTTAGCCATAAACTGTCTTTTTTTTTTTTTTTTTTTTTTTCCCTTAAA
>VWYO01010719.1:129826-154475 GCA_013400275.1 Rhadina sibilatrix | reverse complement strand
TTTTTTTTTTTTTTGATAAAAAAGTGTTTTAAAATTAATACAAAAAAAGAAAAATCACTGGGAAGAACGCGCAAGACATTGTCATGGCACCTTGCTTCAGGCTGTTTGATCCATGAGTCAAGAGGGTAATCAGGAAAGAGGCATCTATCCATCTATCTTTCTTTTTTTGGGGGAGGGAGAAGGGAGGGAGGGGAGCGACTTCCTCAACAAAGCATATTTGGAATAAATACCCCAGTGACTGGACATCAAACACAGGAACACGCTTGGGATGGCAAGGATCTGCCTCTGTGATCCAGAGAGGGTCAGCTGGAAGAGCAGACCCCCACGGTCTGCATCATGTGCCCTCATTTCCCATTTGGAATGCTAGATAAATAAATCCAGCTGTGTCATGGCTGGCGTGTTTGGTAACCAACGCAGGGTCCCAGGCACTTACACAAACCCCTATAGCAGCAGGGATCCACGCTGGATTGAGAAATTTCCTTCCAAACCATCAGATGCCCAAGTTCCAGGCTCGCTGATGCCTGTTTTTCCAGACTGTGCTTTGGGGCAGTCTCTCCGATTCACTCCGGATTCAGTGTGGTTGGATTTATAATTCTTAAAGAGTGGAACACTTTGCATAAGCACCTTCTTCTAAGAAGTAAATATTATTTTTAACCCTCCCCCCCTCCCCCCCCCAGCACCTTTAGGAATAAAATCATCCAGGCACTGGTAACCTGGGAGGATGCCACGACCCCGTTTCCAAAGGCGGTGAGGGAAGCTGGGACCCTCATGATGAACAAGGATCTGCTCTCTCCATTCTCCTGCTGGGAAGTCCAAGGGCTGGTCCTGCCCCGTCTGTCTCTGCAGCCCAAAGACTGGCTTGGCCTCAGAGGAATTTCTGCCCACACATGGATGGCATTGTGAGCCCAGCTCACGGTGCTGCCAGCTGGTGTGACATAAGGAAGTGCCACTGATGGACAACTTGCTTTTCCTGTCTCACTATTTTGGGATGTGTGAACTCCTGCATTGGTGCCCCCCCCACCTTTCTCTGGGGATCTTGGAATTAAGAAAAAATAGTGCTGGTTCTAACTTTCCACACAGTGATTTCACCACGGTGCTATGACCCATTTAAGAACATCCCAAGTGTAGTGCAATATGTACCTGTGACAGGGCACCAGCCCCAGGGCCACTCTGTGACTTAGGTTAAAGAAATCAACATTTGCCTGTTGTTACCACTTTGTCTCTCTAATGAGTGGAGCATTACTGACCTGATCATGATCATGAGCTGCAGGGCTGTGGGCTAGGCATGATGGCACTGCCCCACACAGATCCTGTGGCTCTGCAGGTTTTCTCACAGTACAACAGTCACTGCCACTTCCAGGACAGGGATGCTTGCTCATCCCAGGCCAGGAGCATGCTGCTGAAGTCAATCCATGTGCATATCCCACTGCATGTCCCTCTGCAAAGGCACATCCCTGAGAAAAAACAACGATTTGGTCACCAGCTCTGACCTTTGCATTTTCCTAAAGCCTGTCTGACGGCCAAAGAAACGTAGCAAGACTGGGACTGGGCTTGTTTTCCAGATGGACTCTATGAGATATTTAAACTTTTCCTATTTCTGTTTTGCTTGTTTTCTTCTCAAGCCTGTCCTGTGTTTCTGCCTCTTGCCATTCAGGCCTTCCTTTTAAAAACTTGCCCTGATATTAAGAAACACAAGAAGGAAATTTGCAGTTGGAAGGCCAGTGCTCCAGGCACTGCCTGTTGGGGCTGTGTGTCCCCTCCCGGGGATCTTCTCCCTGTGAATTTCTCTCCTTAAAAGCTGCAAGTTTCATGCAGAGATGAAAGTCTTCAAGCTGAATGGTGTCTGATCCCACTGGATGTTTTTAACTCCTGAGGGCAGGGTCAGGACCATTTGGGTTGTGATCCTAACAGGCTATTTCCCAGCAGGAACAGGAGCATTTCCCAGCAGGAACAGTCCCTAAAATTAAAAGTGGAAGCTCAGATGATTTTTTCCAAGCCGAGGTTTGGTAGGGGAGGGTGCTGGGAGGGGATTTGTCTCCTTTCCTGTGGAGAACAGAGGGATTTCAGCTGGTCCAGCCTCGTGCAGGGCCAGGAGCTGCCACGCCCGGTGGGAGCTTCATCCTGCTCCTCAAAGCAACTTATTTATACTGTGCCTAATCTACAGCCCATCTCTTCTTGTCCTGTTCTGCTTCATTTCAAAACTTCTTGTTCGAGCTGGCAAAAAGCAACGACCAAACTCCTCACTGTAACCACCCCCAGATTAAGTCTGTGCTGTAGATACTGTTTTGTAATTCCACTTTTCCCCTTCACGTGCAGAGCGAACCAATAATCACCCCCCTCGCAGCTATTTAACCTCTTACATTTACACACTAATGGAAAGCAAAGATATTACACGCACATAGTTAGGCTAAAAAAAAAATAAAATAAAATAAAAACGATGCACAGAATGAGGGAGGCTGTTCACTCTCCAGAAGGATGATTTTTTGGTTGTTTTTTTTTTTCTGGAATACTGAGTACATATTAGCCAGCAGAAAGGATTCTTTTCTGTCGTGTGTGTGAGCGCGTGGGATTTTGGTTTCAATCACAAGAATAAAAAAAGGTTGGGTTGGATGAGGTATGTCTATTTTTAATGCTGAAAACTGCATTACAATGTGCATTTTTATATACAAATTCTTACTATTTTTTTTAAATTTGCCTCTAGTATCTTCATTTCTAACCTAGTATATAGAGGTTTTTAGTTTTGTAAATACTTATTACATGCACTGTCCTAGTAAAAGTTGGTTTAAAATGCACTCTTTGTGACCCAAAACTGACCTGCTCTTCACAACTAAAACTGCAGTACTTGATTGTATTGACAAACATCAATAAAACTTATTGTATAGAGGTGGGCTCAGCTGTGCTTTGTCCTGGGACTTGTTCTGTCTCATGCAATTCTCTTACACTCTTATTTCCACCTCAAATCATCTTGTTCATTCCCAGCAGATTCCCTAATTAATATCCTTATGCAAAAAGTTACTGCACGTTTCTTGTGATGAAGGAAAAGACTCCTCTCTCCAGAAATTCAATTTTAGAAAAGGTTGAAACCCAGATCCCTTCAGCCTGGTGGTTATTAATTTGAGGGACTTAAGTGGAAGTCTTAGGGATTCCCTCTCCCTTCTAAGTGGTTTTTCTCCATGATTTTTTTCATCCTATATCACACACCTTGTGCACAGCCAGCCTCCAGCCTGAGCAAGTCAGGAACACTCAGGACTGGTGCATCACCTGCAAAGCACCTTCACAGGCTCACAGTCCAAAGAGAAGAAAATGTGTTTTCCCACCTGATCTCACCTGGCAGAGGCAAAACATTTCCAGGGAAGCTTGACTGACACTTGACAATGCCCAGTGTCAACCCACCCTTGTACCAGGAACCACTCCTGGTCCTCTTGGCACTGAGGATACACAGCTTCATGACTTGAGTGAAAACACAGGAGCAGTGGCTACTTAACAAAGATAACTCAGGGATTTTACTTATTTCCAAGGAAACTGAAGGGTTAAGTACACATCTAAAATCAGGCCCAAAGAGTTCTAGTCTTTAAACAGGAGCTCTTTGCTTGTCTGGAGTTCCAAACATTGAAAATTACAAAGCTGCTTTAAAAGAACAAATACCTTCTTTTAAATAATTACATGAATCTGGTCGCTCCTCTGGCAGAATAATGTGGAAAACCTGACCTTTTACAGCTCAGATCTGCAGCACAATACCAAAAAAAATAAAAAAAAATATACAACAGACCAAAATTCCACATGTTCCCAGGACAAGAATCCATTTATACAAGGAAAACCCATTATAGCATCACACAAAAGACTGGCACTTGAAGGAAGCAGACTACAGGGCAAACTGGAAGGATCTGTGGCAGCCAGATTCCCACATGTGCATGCAGCCTGACACAGCCACCACGTGCTGACACCACTGGGGAGCACCACAGCCACTTCCCGGTGTCACAAGACATACTGGAGAATTAACAAGAGTTACACTGTCACATTTAAGTTTATAAACATTTCCATATGATGACTTTTTTGCTTTCAATTATTAAGAAGCTTCCAATCCTTTCTAGAAGTGCCATTCCCAAGCTGTTTCTCCCTTTTTGACCAGCTCCACTAGGAAAAGGTTTTAAATGTAAAGGTCTGGAACACAGCTGTGCTAGAATCTTCTTGGCCACCAGCACCAGCTTCTTTAAATATTGATGTCCCCAACTAACCCACCTTTCATTTTAATTTGGGGGCAATTATTACCAAGTACAGAGGCTGAGACTGTGGTAAGTTAACTCCTGCATCCTACTCAAGGATCCTGATTGCAGCAGGATCAGGCATTCTGTCCCTGTAATAGCTCCACCCCACAGGAGCTGGACTCATGATCCTTGTGGGTCCCTTTCAATCTGGGGTATTCTGTGAATTAAACAGGAATCTCACTTGGTGCTCTGGGCATATACAGGACTTTAAAAATACAGGATGCATGGATTAGGAACACAGGAGCAGCCAGAGTGGCTGCAGCAGTGTGACAGCCACTGTGCAAGAGGGCACAAAGTGCAGCAGGTGCCTCTTGGATCACAGGGCCAAGGACATGGGAGGAGCAGCAGGAGCTGGACTCATCTCCCAGCAGGGACAATGAGCCAGCTGGGATTGTCTGCAGGCATCAAAGGTCTCACAGAACCATCAGCAATGCAAAGTAATCCCTTCTCCCTTCTCTGGCCCTTCTCATTCTGCCTTTAAGGCAACAAACCGCCCTGGAAATCTGTGCTCCATTTATCCCAACTCAGCACAGGTGACAACCTGAGCCACCAGGCCTCTCTGGTGACTCCTGTGACATCCCTTATCTGGCCAGCTGAGAATGACCTGCTGCTGTACCAGGGGTGTGGGGACTCCCAAAGCCCCTGGGCAAACCACTGACCAGCAAAACACCACCCATGGACAGAGGAGCAGAGGAAAACAGGGAAAAAGTCCATGGATTCAGACACCCACCAGTAACTGCAATGACAAATGGCACAATGGTGGACAAAGCAAGCAGCAGAATCCTATGGAAAATGAGTCACTCATGTACACTTGGGGAGCTGCACCCACTGTCCAAGTGCAGCCACTTCCCTGCTGATCCATGCCTGAAGGGGATGTCCCCTCTTTTCCAAGCTGGCTCTGGCTCCCAGCTCTCAGCTGACAGCAGCAGGCTCCCTTCCCAGGTGAGGCTCGCTGGTGTCGGCCGATGGCGCGGATCCACCGCCGGAGAAGCAGAGCTGAGCATCCCTTTGCCCTCAGGAAAGCCCTGGAGCTGCCCCGGAGCTCAGAGCCGCTGGCAGTAGAGTTCATGGAGGCTCTTGGCCATCCTCTGGGTCTCCTGGAAAGCCTCACAGCTCTGCTCCCAGCTCGGGGGCACCTGCTCCTCCCCGTAATAGGCGCCGGCGATGGCCCCCGCCATGGTGGCGATGGTGTCCGTGTCCCCCCCCAGGGAGATGCAGTAGGTGATGGTTCTCTGCAGGGCGTTGTAGTGCTCAGGAATGTCGGGGTCAGCGTCCATGCAGCGCAGGAAGGAGTAAATGGCGGTGGGGACGGAGCGCAGCGCAGCGATGCCATTGCCTGCAACACACCCCGGCCAATGAGTGGCCTTCCTGCCTTTCCCCCTCCTACTGCAACTCGCTGTTGCCACTGACTTTAGCCATAATGGTATCATGGGTTTTACCAGGAAAAGGTGCAAAGGTTTGTCCCTCAGAAACCCCCCAGTTCCCCAGTACCACTCACATCCTGCAGAGCAATTCCCAGTTACCCCAGTAGAGCCTGCCCATACACAGCTACTCATTCCCATTCAACATGGATGACCCAAAAGCCCTTAAGAGATCTTGGAATGTTAAGAAACATTATGGAAGGTAAATTTCCCTTTGCAAGACATTTTTTTTCCAATCAATACATAGAGGAAATCACTGGGTTGAGACTCAGAACTCCTGACTGGTGAGCACAGGCTGCTTTTCCAGCATATTCTATGCCTGACAGGCAGCACAGGCTGAAGAGGAATCTGGATAAACACACATCTACCAGGCTTGCTGAGTTAGTCCTGCTCCCAGCTTTCCTAATGCTTGTACTAAGAAAGGTACTCACCCAACTCAAACAATACATCTGCTTTGGGAACATTGCTGAGCTCCAAAAATTCCTTGATTTTCTTTAGACGCCTGGAAAATGGTAAATCCTCAAACCCCAGCCTGCAAACAAGAGAGTGCAGTGAAGAGGGGAGAACGTGAAGAGCCAGAACAAACCACCACAGCAGGGTTGGGGCTTTCCTCGAGCTACTCACGCTCGGGCATCACTGAGAGACTTGTCATCTGCCTCCACGTGCTCCATGTGGCTGATGAGCTGCTCCAGGAAGGTTTCCCTGCTGAGCCCCTCCTGCAGTGCCAGGTGCACAGCCAGGGCCTGCAGGATGGCCCCGTTGTAGCCCAGGGAGTTGGCGTGGGTCAGCTCCGCGCTCAGCTTCGCAAACTGCCAGAGAAACCTCGGTGTCAGCAAAGCTTCCCGGGACGCTCCCCTGGCAGCAGGGACACCCAGAGAAGCCCAGAATGTTCCATTTACCTTCTTGACATCCTGGATGTCGGAGTAGACGAGGGAGATGCCGGCCACCCTCATGGCCCCCCCGTTCCCGTAGGAGCCCTTCCCGTTGAACTGGGCTCTGGCGGGCTCAAACACGTCGTTGCACTTGGGGCTCAGGAGCTTCTTGAAGACGTTGACCACAGCCATCCCATAGCCCCTGTTGGGCTCCTTCTTGTACTCCTCAGCAAACCTGGTGTGGGCAGGGGGGAAACAGCCCGGGGGGGGGTTTGGTCTGTTACTGGGGTTTGTGACAGGATGAAGCCTCTTGCTAAAGTGAATTAATAACACACACGTGAATCGGTGACAGTCAGGGCTCAGTGATTCAGTTCCGCAGGGAAACAATTCCCAAGGAACAGTGTGAAAGAAGGATGTATAAACATCACCTTCCATAACCCACTTGTTTCCCTCTCAACTCTGCCTCAAAATAGAAGCAAACTAGAAACATTTCCGTGGGTCACAACCACAAGGAAAGTCTTTTGTTCAAGTTCAATGGAAGAGTTTTCTAAACAAAGAAATGCTTTCCCTTAAGTGGAACCAAATGCTCTCAGGGCTGAGGATTCATCAGGGAAACAGATCATAAACAGAGTCAAGCTGAGCTCACTCCCATTCCCTCCTAAATTGAGGGCAGTACAAACATAAATAGCAACAAATAAACATGAAACAGAATGTTTCTGGACTCTCCAAGCATTACCCTCCCCAAAGGTGAACACACACAAGGCTGACACACAGCAGCACTGTCTTGTCAAGGCTGCTTTGGACTCCACACTGCTGCACAGCCCAAGGCATGGCAAAGCAACAACAAACTAAAGGATTAACCACCTCTTTCCTAACTTCTTCCCCTCCAAAAATTAGTAATTAGAGTTAGAATTAGTCTGCCTCAGCCGCTGCCCCCTTCCACAGACCGTCTCAGTGATGGTTACACCTTCAGGAAGCCCCATCCTCACCTCTTGGCCATGTCAACCTCGTCGAACTCCCGCTTGGCCAGCAGTGACTGCACCACCGACCTGCTCATGGCCGTGTCGTCCGTGTAGGGCAGCGACTCTGCAACGGGAGGGCAAAGAGTGACCCCAGAGCCAGGGGCAAACTGCTCCTGCCCTTGGCCAGCACCACCCTCATCTCCAAGGCCTGACTGTCACAACTTGCCTGGAACAGCTCTGGCTGCCCCTGGATCCCTGGAAGTGTCCAAGGCCAGGCTGGACAGGGCTGGGAGCAACCTGGGACAGCGGAAGGTGCCCATGGCAGGAACAGGATGATTTTTAAGGTGCCTTGCAACCCAAACCTGTCTGGAATTTCTCTGGCACTCTGAGGTTGACACTGCCGTGGTTGTCAGAGTAAGGAGACACTGCAGGTTGGGCACACGCCAAAGCCCAGACCTGGAGGTGCTGAGGGACGCGGACACAAACACCCCAAATTCTGGAGAGTGCTGGGGTCTAACCCGAATCTCTGGGGTGCCGAGCGCCGTGCACAGCGGGGTGTGTGAAGGAGGGACCAGGGGACATCCCCCGCTCCCCGCCGCGCTCCCCCTCACGCACCTCCACGTGCGCTCCCCGCCGCCTCCCCTCCCTCCTCGGGCGGCGCCGGTTCCAGTCCTTTGAGGAAACTCAGCAGCTCCGGCAGCTTTACGACGCTCCTGCCTTCGAAAACAGCTCCCAGGCAATCCCCCAACAACGCCCCGGCCAAGCAGCCGCGGAACCGAGCGAGGCTGGGCCGGGGACGAGGCGGGAGCCGCCCGGGACCTGAGGCCGGACCCGCCGCCGCCATCCTGCCGCGCGCGCGCGGCGCCCTCCCCCTCCGGGCCGCCAGGGGGCAGGCTGCACGGAACCCGAATGCGCTGCCGCGCACACTGCCCCCTGGCGGCCCGGAGGACCGAGGTGCCGACAGCGGACCCGCCTGTTCCCTTAATCCCTGCTGGAATCCAGCTGGATTTAATCACCGCGGATGACAACTGGGGACAGGCCCTTTAT
This sequence comes from Rhadina sibilatrix, assembly GCA_013400275.1. Lineage (NCBI taxonomy): Eukaryota > Metazoa > Chordata > Aves > Passeriformes > Phylloscopidae > Rhadina > Rhadina sibilatrix. Next base: position 145,908 of record VWYO01010719.1, on the reverse strand, counting down.
TGTTTATAAATCTCCTCGGAGCGCGGGAGGCTGTAAACATCATCCAAGGGCCAGACAGTTATAAAATAAACTAGGAGGAGAATTCCATTCTCCCCAAACGCGACGCAGATGTCGCCTGTCCTCGCTACGGAACTGAATCACCGGGAGCTTTTCCCCCGCGCTTGCACAATTCCCGGCGCGCTAAGCCAGCTCCAGCTGACTGCTCTTCGGCAGGTCCCTGGAGCGGTTGACAGCGTCGACCTCTGGATCAAACTTCTCCACAGGGACCACGAGTTTTCTCCGGGTGTCCATGCACTTGTTGTCCAGTTGCAGGGAATTGGTTTTGTAGCCAATATCGGTCCGAATGCGGTGAAGTTGTCGGTAAAGAGCGTCCAAGGCATCCCTGGGAATGAGCAGAAGGGACAGGAGTTGGGATCAAATGCTGCACTGCTTCCCAGGAACAGGCTCCCCAGGAATGGTCACAGCCCTAACCCTGCCAGAGCTCAAGGAACATTTGGAAAAATGCTCTCAAGCACAGGGTGGGATGTTGGGGTGTCCTGTGCAAAGCCAGGCATTGGTCTCAGTGATTCTTGTGTGTCTCTCCCCAACTCAGGATATATCACGATTTTAAACTGGACAAGAAACACTCAGCTTCCCACTTTCTGCCAGCATTTGGCCCTGTACAAAGAGCAAACTCATCAGATACTCATTGTTTTGGACAGTGAATAGTGAGCCCACACACTGCTCTGGGAGGGCAGCAAGAGATGTGCACCCAGGGAGCTGTCAGCCCACAGCAGCATTTCTGTTCCTTCCTTGTCGCTCTCTTTTTTTGTCCCTTTTGGAACAGTCAGGGCCTGGATGAATTCAGAGTCAAGCAGGTCCCAGAATGGGACCCTCCCTGAGATCCCCTGTGCCTGCACCCCACACCCACCAAGCCCAAACACTGCTGCCCCTCATGAGCCCCAGTACCCCCAGCACCAAAAGGCAGGTGCTGGAGGTGTGCCCAGAGCAGGGACACCCAGGGCCGCATCCCCTCAGGGCAGCACTGGGCACCTCTGCTCCTGGACAGCAGGACAGACACTCACTGTGACTCTGTCCGCTTCTGCTGGAGCGCACGGATTGCCCCCTCCAGCTGCTGGACCTCGTCTGTCAGTCCGTACTGAGCCTGCAGGGAGCAGGGGACAGCGCTTAACAGGGCTTTGCCAAAGGCCACAGTCCCCTCATTTCCCTCTCCCCCAGCTCTGACACGATTCCCTTGCTTTGCTGTGTCACTGTAGGATCCATTGCTCAGCTGCTCCAGAACCCATCCGTGTTTTTCAGAGCCCCCTTTCCCAGTCAGCACCCCGCCAGGTGAGGTACCTGATCCCGGCAGAGCTCAATGTGGGGCCGGTAGGTGCGCGTCTCCAGGCGGGTGTGAGCCACTTTCAGATCCAGCGTTCTCTTCCGGATGTCTTCCTCCAGCTGCCTGATCTCCTCCTCCATTTCAGCAATTTCCTCCAAGGTCTAAGGATAGACATGTGCCATGAGGGACAGCCCGGGATACAGACTGGGAAACTGCCCCCGTGTCTCTGGGAATTTTGCTAGATAGATTTTACTCAAGGGCTCCTGAGGACTGAATCCTCTGCTTCCACATGGACCAGGATGGTGCTGCTGAGAAAAGGGGTGAAACAAAAGCTGCTGAAACCTGGCAGCGCTGCCAAGCAGTGCCAGTGAAGCAGTGGTGAGAGGTGGGATACTGCTGTGTGACACTGAACAGCAAAGGTGGAAACTACGCTCAGGCCATGTCACAAAAAGCCTCTGGGATTCCATTCCCAACCAGGGTTGTAGCTGATGACCAAAGAAAGAAAACTTACGTTCTGCTCCTGCCATCTCAGCTCATTAAGGGCTGCTTCCATGTCTCTCATCCTCTTCCTCAGCGCAAACTCTGTAGCGATACGCTGAGCATCCAGCTCGTTGTTTGTCTGAGGACAGAACAGCTCCAGTCACACGTGGCTGCAAGGTGCCTGTGTCCCCACCCAAGCTGTGCCTGGAAGGTTGGGGACAAGCCCAGCAGCAAAACCAGCCAGGTTTGGCTGCTGCCACATGGGTACAGGTCACACTCCCCCAGCAGCCAAAAGGCAGGCATCGATGGACAGGGACGTGTCCCCCAGCTTGCTGCAAGCTCTGCAGCATAACCAAGCTCCTACTTAAACCAGGTGGGCAGCTGCTCCCAGACAGATCCAGAGACATGCCTGCCACTCTCCCACACCAGATCCAGAATGGCACCACAGATTGTGGAGCAGCTCACCTGGGCAATGGTAAGTGTGATTGCTCCTCGGAGATCAACTGAAGCTTTCATTTCTGCCTCAGCATTCTCCTTGTTGCAACGGCTGTTCTGTTCCCACTCACTAAGTGCAGTTGATCTGTGAACAAATCAGTTACAAAAATAAATTGAACGTTTGCAAGACATTTTAAAGGAACCACCTGCTACAGGCCAGGATGGCAGCACAAAATGATTCTGGAGAGCTGGAGGTCACATCTTGCCTGATCTCCTCAGAGACTGAACCCCACCAGGCCCAACATCTGCTCCACCCAGGGACACATCCAAACCACAGAAGGGAATATCAGTCAAGTGGAAATGAGCAGCAGGTCCCCCTGAACTGTGCCAGAGGTGACACCACACTGCTGAGTGTCCCCTACAGCCAGACAGGAGGGAGGCAGGGCACCTGGCCCCCGCTGGGTTTGTGGTGACCATTTAGCTGCCTCCCAAAAGTCTGTGGCTTCCCCATGCCACAGCCAACTTCTGTTCTGAGCTCTCTCCAAAACTGTACCCATCAAGCCTGGACACAGCATGGGAGGAAAAAGCCTCCCAGGGCTTGGGGCAGATTTGGCCACACGAGGACAGATTCTTTCCTTACCCGTATGGGATCCGTGTTGGGTTGACCTTGAAGGAGATGTTGCCAGAGGTGGGATTGAAGGACATGCACTGCCGGTCCAGTTCCAGAGCTTCCACCTTGTGCTTGTGGTCAGAGATCAGCTGCTGACGAGCTTCCTTTAAGAGGCTGCAGAGAGTCAGGCTGGAGTCAGCAGGGAGCAGGCCCAGGGCAGGGGCCAAAATTTCCAAAGGGTGCTTGAGAAGTTGCCCTTGACACACCCTTCCCTGCCAAACCCCACACCCTGAAAATCATCCAAGGCTCCTGTGTGGTTCCCTACCTGCCTGCCCATCTCAGTGTGGCATTAGAGGCACATTTAAGAGTCTGGGGCCAAGCAAGGAGAGCAGAGTCATCGACCAAAAGCTGTCACTCCTCACCAGAGCTGTCTGAAGGCATCATCCACTCGCTGCTGCAGCTCTTTCTTGGTTTTCTCAATCACCTTCACCTCTTTGAGTAGCTCCTCTTCCACAGGATCCCTCACCACATCGATGTCACGACGGCTCTCACGGAGCGTCAGGCACTCAATGGCAACATCCAAACACAAGTTCTTTGCCTGGAGGGCATTTTCTGCTGCTTCCTTCACCTGGAAGAAGCAATCAACCAGGTGTGGGGGGATCTTTTAGGGATGGGAGAGAGAAAGGAAGGGGAACCCACCCATACCATCGTTAAGAGGGACTCACACCGTCTTTGCAGTTCTGAAACCTTTTATCAAGTCTGGAATAAAAACTGCCAGAGCCAAACACCTTAGTCCTCTACACCTGCCATTTGCATTGGGAATCACACCTTGCTGGAGGTTAACAGCTCCAGAAGCAGCAGCAGCCTCCGAGTTTAGAACTCACAGTATCAGAGATCTCCCACTATTCTCTATTTAAACCCAAACATTTTTGAAAGGTGGTGTTAACATATTTCTTATTATCCTTCAGAGCTTTATAAAAAGTCCAAGCAACAAAATCCACCCAGAAATCCAAACAGAAGCGTGCAATATACAGCTGCATGACATGGCTGGGTTCAGCCAAGAACACAGTGGTTTGTTTTCCAGGAAGTCATTCCACCAAGTATGGATATCAGTATAAAATACACGTATATATATATAAATATATCCAGTGAGAAGCCCCCCTTGAATTCCAGATGGGCTTGCCCATTGCACAAGACAAGCCTCAATTATTTCACATCCCATGTTGAGAGTGTAAGTTCATTTTCAGCCATCTGCCTTCCCAACATACTTTGGTTAAGGCATCAATTTCCAAATCTATGTCTGCAAGGCACCTGGCCAGGGCCTCTCTCCATCTGTCCACAGTGATGATACGATCTTTGAGTTGGGTTCGGCTGTTCTGCTCATCCCATTTTGCCTGGAATTAGAGAGAAATGCCATTACTCTTTTTAAAATGGTAGTTGTGAATCTTGCTGGAGCCTTTCCCTGTCTCCAGGACTGACTGAGCCTCTCACAGGAATACAACACGTTGCCATTTGGAATCACAGTCATTTACACAAATGGAGAGCACAGAGAACAACAGGAGTGGCAGCGAATGTGAGAAACACACTTGGGGATTTTGTGACGGTACAGACATATGATTGCAGGTGCATTTACAGGGAGTAAACGTCCATATTTAGCATTCAAAGCCCTTTATTCCCTCATCCATACACCCAAATCTGGACCCTCTCCCCATGTCCTGAGCCCACTGTCCTGACAAACCTGTGAGCAGCCTCCCAGGCAGAGGGCTCACCTGGTTGCCGGTTTCATTGCGGAGAGCTCGTCCTTGCTGCCGGATGTGATGGGAATTAAAACGCTGCTGTTCGGCGTCGGCTGAGATGAGGAGGGAGTTGTTGTGCCAGTCCGGCAAGGTGAAGCGCTGGCCCGGCTTTACACTCAGCGAGGCCATCTCGCTCAACAGGTGACTGAGAGGGAGAGGAAGGTTTATGTGTTTACTCATGGAAATACACCCGAAATGGAGCCGCAGCCAAAAACTACAGAGCTCCTCAGGAGAAAAGCAGCAGCAAGCTGCAACCTGGCACCTGGCCTAATGCAGACACATGTCCTTAAGGTAGCACAAGGGCAGGTGATGGGAGCCATCCTCTGCCCTAGACCAGGGGGAAAAACCCTGTGCACCTGTCCCACCTGTCCCTCCCTAGGAATGGAAGTGTTTGCAGGGACAAGGAGCTGCTCACAGCACCAGCTTCCATATGGTATTTACTGAGCTTAGACAAAAACAGCCGAGGCTCTGACCGACTCTGTTGTGCTACCGGTGAAGGCTCAGCCCAGACCTTTAACCCAAGGGACTCCAAGGCTTTGAAGGAACAGCAGAGTGTTTCAGCTTCTCCTTTTTCACCCAGCACACCAAGCAGAGACTGCAGCCCCCACTCCAGAAGGTCTGAGGAGCTCCCGAGGGGGCTGGAGGTGCCCAAACCCACGGCCGGGGGCAGTTCTGGGACAGAATCCCTCGGCCGCGGGACATCCCGCGTCTGCCGCAGCCCCCGCGGGCACAGGGCGCTGAGCTCCTCCAGCACAGCCGCCCACACCAAGGGCTGACGGGGATGTGCAGCCCAGGAATGCCTGAAGGGAAGGAAGCCCGGAGGGAGGGCACAAAGGGCTGCGGAGCACAGGGGCCCGACCACAGGTGGAGGGGAAAGAGGGAAAGGGGAGAAAGAGGGAAAGGGCTGGGAAGGGGCCTTACCCCGGCGGGTGTGAGGGCGCTCAGCTCCTCCCGTGCCGCCTCAGGGCCGGGGCCGCTTTCTCCCCTCACCGTTACCGGCCGATTCCCCTCTATTTACCGTGCCAGCTGACCTCCACTCTCCTCTCACCTTTTCCGGTTGATCTCCCCGTCCCCCCACCGTTCCCGGCCGATCCCCGCTGTACCCTCGCTATCCCCGGCGGATCCCCGCTGTCCCCACACCGTTCCCGGCCGATCCCCGCTGTCCCCACACCATTCCCGGCCAATGCCCGCTGCCCCCTCACTGTCCCCACACCGTTCCCGGCCGATCCCCGCTGTCCCCTCGCCGTTCCCGGCCGATCCCCGCTGTCCCCTCGCCGTTCCCCGCTCTCGCCCCGGGCTCGAGCGGCGCCGTTGCCGGGCGGGTGCGGCGGCGGCTCTGGGGCGGGTATCGGTGACAGGGACACCGCAAACCGCAGCAAAGCAGCGCCCAAATAATAATATTGTTTTTAAAAATTCCCACGAAACGACCAATAAGGCAGGAGGGGGCCGGGGGTGTCCACTTGCAGAACCCTTTACCATTTCCACAGCAGCGATCCTACCCCAAGATGGCTGTGGGCACTTTGGCAAGCTCTTGCCTTTTTAAAATTATTTTTTAAATTTAGTTAAACGGCATTAAAATACAAAAAAGACCGAAAGTAAATGGTTTTCTGTCCCCTGGATGTGCCTGGTGCCTCTCTCCACATCCCCCCACCCGGACCAACAACTCCATATGCTCCTTGTCTTGGTAATAAATCAAAATGATGGAAGTATAAATAAAGCCTCACACCTGTGCATTTCAAAAAAATTTTATTTTTCAAATGAATACAGTTCGTTTACAATACACTCAAGTTGATGGTATCTATAGCCAGCAGAGATCGATGACTGCTGTGTCCTATACACAGTCGTACAGAGGTTACAGATGCCTACGAGAGGGAAGGAACAGTGAAAGAAGTCGACATTTTACTGTGCTGGAAGGAAAGCAACTCTTGCAACAGGTAGAAAATTTTGGCAAGAACAATTTGTCCAGAAAGGGAGAAGGGGCAGAGGACACGGCTTCTGCTTAGCAAGTACATCTCGAACACCGACACGTTCCGTCCCACCCCGCACGGCTGCAGCCCACGGTACAAAGAGGCACACATGGTCAAGATGTTTAAGTAAAAATAAAGGCTTTTACCAGTTTGTTTGCCATCCATCTACAATCTATTTGTGCAACGTCTCAAGTCACAGCTCTACTTTACTCATTAAACATTTCCCTTTTGCTTCGAAAGCCCCCAGGACCTTCACGGTGGGAACACATTCACGCTCCTGCCGAAGCAACGGGAGACCAAAACAGGGGAGCAGTTACCAGCATATGAGAAAGAGCAGACACATGGGAGGGGATCAATCCACTGGACTGGTTTATTAGAGTTTTATTCAGAAAAAGACTCTCAAACAGCATGACTTTCTCTTTTTTTGAACAATTGAAACACATGGCATTAAATACGCCAGATTTCTCTGTGTGACATTGCTTCCAGCAGCCTCCAAAGCTGACAGAGCTCACTGGCCAGTGGTGTTTATGGCACACACGACGCCACCTGAGCCACCTTCTTCTAAAAATCCTTTAATATTGGCTCATAAGCAAATGCTACCAATTGCTGTGAAAGCTCTGAAGTAACACCTGCTGACAATGTCCTTGTCCATGATCACACACCTCCAGCCAGGTGAACAGCCCAGCTTTTCCCCACCAAGCACCATTTCTCCACCATGAGGCTACCTGGGGAGCTGAACTGCTCGTACCAAGGGAGGAGACAAGAACAACAGGCAGGAAGGGTCCTTACCCTGTGAAGCCCAAGTGTCACTGCTCCCCTGGAATGCTGACCTATACACCAGTGCCAGTAAAACCAACATTTCTGACCCAAAACTCGCTCTGCCTGCCCCACTGCTGTGCTGCAGCTCACTCTTCACACCTGCCTGCAAACAGACACCAAACACAACGAGCTAGAAGCAGGTTTTTCTACAGGAAAACAACATGTAGTTGTCTCTAGGTGAGATTCAACACTGAAAACTGCAAAAATGAGAAGATTTCACTGAAAAACAGAAATCAAGTTCAAAAAAAGGTAAACACTACAGCCACAGGAGAGAAGTGATGCACAAAAGCGAATACCCAGAAGAAGCCATTCGGCACTGCAAAGTTGCCAGAAGCCAAACTCCATCTCTGGCATTCTTCCTCTCACCAAGTTTTGTTGGTGTCCAATTATCCTCACTACTTCAGGAGCAACACTGAGCTGGCACAGCATCAGGTTCTAAAACTTGTGAAGGTTCTTCAAATTCAGCATTGCTCCAGTGGGCATCACTTTGCTATTACATCTGAGTGGACACTACCTACCAAGACATGTATTTTCTATCAAAGAAATTGGTTTTGAAGATATTTAAGAGATTTGCAAGTGTAAGCAAAATGAAAAGTTCATTAGTAACTATTTTAAAAGCTAACTTTTGCACACCTGTACTGAAATGGGTTGTGGGTCTAGGATTTATGGGCAAGCATGGCCCTAAACTTAACACACAGCCATATTTTTGTGTTGCTAGATAGTGTTATAGCATTAATTTTTCCAACTGCCAAATGCATTTGAAAGACCTGCGTAATTCTCAGCAATGGAAAAAAAAAAACAAACCCTTTCATTTAAATAAACTTGCCCTCTGAGCATCTGTTTTACAACAAATGGGTTTGTTTAAAGAAAGCAGGATGGCAAACACGGGACTGAGCCCCAAGGGCTTCAGCCCCGGGCAGAGCTGCAATGGGAAGGGAGGGAAGAGCTCCGGCTCCCAGCAGGGCTGGGCTCCAAACAACTGGATTCACTGGAAGATGCAAATGTGCAAGAAGTGCACAGGGTTGTATCACGAGGTTACCACTGTCACGACATGGCTCACCCGCAGGTCACTCAGTAACTCACTCTCGGAAGGCGACGTGAATCATCACAAACATTTTCTAGATGAAAAATGAGGCAGAATCGTTTCCCCCAGGTCAGAAAGGGAACCTGCTTCAGAGCCAGCTGCTTCCAGAGCTCCTGGCTGGACAACTTGCCAATGTTTCAAACCAGCTTCAAATAGAACCTGCTGGAAAACCTCTTCCATTTTGGTCGGAAAATCAGTTTTTTCTAGCAGCTTAAAGCCCAAACTGGCATCTAAGCACACAGGTGCCTACTTCTGCACAGTGCAGTGTCTACAGCAGGGACCTGGGGTCAGGGAATGGGGGATTGTTCCTCTTTCCACACCCGAGTGACCACACGATTCTGTTCTCAGACATGGCCACCCCCCACTGCTGGCAAACTGCTTTTTGAACTTATCTGTGACGTTTAATCCTCACATTCCCACTGAGTCAGAGCTTTGCACTGCTCCCTGACATTCACTGGACAACATTCCCCACGTCCCTGCAACCTCCAAATGGCTGGAGAGGGGAGAGGCAATGGAGTGTATGGAAAGCTGCAGGAGCACAGTAAAGAGCGAGGACATCACTGGACAGGCAACATTCAAATAAAGGCAGAGAATTAATGATTCTCATTAGATAAACATATCAAGGTTAAATTTTATTTTAAAAAATTGCAAGTCTACCAGGAAGTAGGTTTATTTGATGACATTACTCTCCAGAAACCACTTATTTTAAAAGCTTCTCCTCTCTGGGTAGTTCTAATTCACAAATAATTCAGGGCTCACTCTGATTAAGTAATTCAACACAAAACCAACTCTGACCAAGGATTTTGAGCCTTAAAAACAGTTCAAGAAAAATACTAACCACCCTACCAATGCAAATACAGGTTTTTCCAGCTCTGCTCCTGGTCAGAAAAAGGCACATACTTGCTCTCAGTGAGTTCAAGTCCAACACAAACTGTTCAGGATACCCAAGCTTATGCCTGATGTCCCCATCAACGTCCCTGAAAGGTGTGAGCTGATCACAGCTCACCTGGCACCCACCCACCTCCTACCCAGTCCTTTGTTTCTACAGGCTTTTGTCACCATCCCACCCTCACATCCACAGCTGACCTGTGCTCCACACAGCCACAGCATCCTCAGCATGGCTAATTCCATACTGTGGAGGGAGAGAGACTGGTCAGGGAATGGGGAGGTAGGTAAGAGCTGAGCAAGAGCAGGGCAACAACTGCAGTGCTACAGCAGAATAACCTCTACACCTGCCTGCTGCTGCTCCTGGGAGCCAGGCACACCTCCAGGCAACCAGGAATCTCTCAGGACATCTGTGTTGTACACAAGGGCCACGTATTGCTCACAAAAACCCCTTGGGTCTGTGCTGTCTGAACCACCAGATCCACTGGAAGCTGCATCTGTTTCACCCAAGTAAGGGATTCCAAAGTTTGGATAAAACCAGAGTTTGATTTCAGGGGGCAGCTGTCACAGGCACTGCCACCTGCTAGCAGCATGGTCCTGGAGAAGAACAGGCACCCCTAAAAATAGACAGGAACATGCTTTTCCCCTCATATATTAGTTTTGGAATTAGCAGTCACAGAATAACAGAGTAGTCTGGGTTGGAAGGGATCTTTTAAAGCATCCAGACAAAACCCCCTGCTGTGACCTGGGACCTCTAGACCAGGCTGCTCCAAGCCCTGTCCAACCTGACACCTTGGATATTTTCAGAGATGAGGCAGCCACAGCTTCTTTGGGCAATCAGTGTTTCATCACACACACTGTAAAAAACTTCTTAAATCTAATTCAAACCAACCTGCCTCAGTTTAAAATCATCACCCCATATCCTGTGGCAACAGGCCCTCCTAAAAGTTCACCCCCATCGTTCTTACAGGCTTTTCAAGTACTGAAAGGTACTGAAGGAAAACACCAGCTGTCAGGTTTTGCTTTTTTATTTGCTACAAGAGGCAGAGGAGGCTCTGCTGCTTCTTCATTAGTGTCAATATTCTGTTTTGATTTTCCCACTTGATAATTTTTAAAGGAGTTTGAATAACTCCTACTGCATTCTGTTACTTTGAGTCTGCCCCTTCTGCCTCTTCCACCTTTTTTCTTTCCCTCATAGAGCTGTCCCAGCAGCCACTGGATACCCCACAGGTTTCTCCATCTCCTTGAGGAGGTCCCTTCCTGCTCACCTGCATCTTCTCCTTGTCAGCTTTTGGTTTGCTGTGGTTTTGTTTGTTTTTTTTTAAATTTAAAGTATTTTGAGAATGTCTCTTTTCAGTGGTTTGCTAGCTCTTATTTCATTTGGATACTTTAAACCATCATGCACCCTCCAACGACAGCAACAGAAACATTTCTACTGGAATTAAACCTTGCATGTGGCAGCTCATGGACACCAAGGCAAGAGATTTGTGTCCAACAGAAAACTGCTTCATCAGGTGCAAATTCATTCCTTTTGACAGAAAGAAGAGGCAGCAACTTCTAAATCTCAACAAGTTCAGTATGAGCTAAATCTAGAGAGAAACAAAGCAGTTGGTTGACAGGCAGGGGAGGAGATGGAGAGTATTGCTGCAAACAAGCTGATGGTGTAAGATTTTTGGCCCTTTTTAGTCTAAAAGATAGAAACAGCTACTACTAAAAGGGTCAGGAGACACAGTTTTGGCTCAGAATTTAGACTGAAAAAATGCTTTCTAAACCCCAGCCTAGTAACATTGAGAAATCAGAAATACAAAATAATTGAACATCATGGCAAGCTTAAATACCAACACAGTGCCATCGGGCACTGTAGTAAGACAAGAAAGTTGGTACAAGCTACAAGAGACATTGGATCATGTCTCCAACTTGAATCAGAAGAAATTACAGAGCAAAGAGAGTCAGCTTGTGCCTGGGGAGCTGCAGCATCCCCTCAACAACGAGGTGTGGGCAACTCAGCAAGGGCACTGCCCAGTGCTGGGGCTCTGAACCCCATGTATTTCGTTGAGGATGTCCAGAAGCTCTGCTTGCTCCTAGAAAAAGTCTGGACATGAACAGATTCCTGCAAAGAGACCACTTGGAATTACTCAGTGAGTTCTGCGGTTAAGCTCCTGATAATTCAAAAATATCCTGACATCGAGTTATTTCACATCTTGAATGCCCAACACTATAAACAGTAATAAAATGCACAAAATCATTTTAGTTGTAGAGGAACAAGGTACCAATGAAGCACTTGTCTATGGCGAGCGGGTTAATTGTCTCCTCTCAAACACGACTGGTTAAGCCAACTTTCTTTGGAGAAGAAACCCAAAACATTCAGAAACTTCTCCTGCCTAAAAATAAGTGTTAAAAGCAACACACAGAGCAGACACACAGACCTATGAGCTGCACACAGACCACCAATAAATATACAGAAACACCACAACAAAGGACAAGGCTCATCATAAAAGACAAGTCCCATAACTGCTACTCAGACCGATACCAAAGGAAAGGGAAGTTTTTTTTTTTGCAGGCATGTGCAAGCACATTACAGTGTCATCAAAGCACAACTTTGCTATTATTATTACTTTATGCAGCATTACAAGGTTACTGAGGTGCAGTGTTTAATAGTCTAGTCTACAGCTTTTCCTGACTGCAGGAACGCTCACCAAACTCACCATGGAGCCACCCCCCTCCGTGGCATCACCCAGCCACCAAGCTGCTCCCATCCAGAGCATCCAGCTCCCAGCTGGCAATCAGAAGACCCACTGATCCATCCCAACACACATGAGCCATGTGAGGACCAACCATCTCCCAGCCCATCCTTAAGACACCCTTCAGTTTGTCTCAATCTTTGGGAATGTGCTTCCCCTAAGAGAAGACATCCTTTGGGAGCTGTGGATTCCAATCAGGTCCCCATGGCTTCTCCCACACCCCAAACCCCCAGCCCCCTCAATATGAAGAGGTAAATCACATTGACCAAACCCATCCTAACCCCAGCCCACCAGCTGAATTTGGTGATCGCTCCTCAATGCCTCTCCCTCCAGAGGAAAACACCTTCCTGGTTATTCTTGGTCCTGACTCAGAGAAGCTGATGTTTGAAAGTACCTAAAAGATACCATCAAACACTTGGCATTTTCAATAATTTATCTTAAATTTGCAGCCACGTACAACTGGAAAATAAAAATCTACAGCACCATCTTCTAAAAAGGCACTTTCTGAGGACTGTCTTGCTTAAAAAAAAAAAAAAAAATAGAAGTCACTCCAAGTTTTAAACAGTGGAACTGCTTTGTTTCAAAAGGACCCTACGGTAACAACCCGTGTCAGGTGAGGGGGTACCTTGGACAGGATGTGAAAGGCCAGGGCATGTGGGATGGAAAGTGGATGGAGTCTCCCCAACACCCTCATTCCTGCCAAACCAATGCTTTGATATTTTCCCTCGCACGCCTCTCCTTTACAATTCCTTCCCCTCCATATGCACCTTTGTCTACTCAGGGGACAACAATTTGGGTTTTAGTGTCACGGAGATCAGGATTTTTCAGATTCTGCTCGGGAGGTTAAGATGTAGGATCCTGTATCCATCTTGCTCATACCTCAACTACTGAAAGTACAAAATCTTCTACCAGCAGAAAGCATCGACGAGCTCAAGCTCTAACCACGGTATTTTACAAAAACAAGGAGTGAATTGGCTAAGTGAAGTTTGATTTCAACATGTGCCAAACCAAAAATGATATTCTGAATCAACCTAAAGTACCATCTTTGGGTAGAAAAGACAGACAGAAATCTTTCCCTTTGACACCCCTATGGAATTTTTCACTAGATCCAATCGACCTGCCAGTAGCAGCCATGAAACTCCACAGCACTGAAAGGGACAGAGCATCTGCCCAGCCTGACCAGAGACCACGATGGCCATTTAGAAACAGCTACCCTTGAAAACTGAATTTACAGGTCCAACATACATAATCTGAGCTTTTGATTCCTTGGTTATAAAAGTGCTTTGGGTAAGGTTCTAAATCCTCAGTTCACGAAACGGAGAAAAGACCAAAAGTAGACAAAATATGAAGAAGGTGTAAGAAAAGGAGGGGGGAAAAAAAAAAAAAGGCCTCAAGCTTGAGCTTGGAATTTCACCAGAGTGAACTTTAAGACTAGTAGAAAACCAGTACTTGTAGCTGGAATTTTTACAGCAGACTACATGGTCATCTCATGTTGAGCGTTTTTATAGGACAAATATTTCTACATGAAGAAGTGAAAATCATTTAGGACCAAGAGCATCTTGAAATAATTTGACTGACAACATCCGGAAACCCATTTTACTTCTGAAAACCGTTTCTGTGGCCAAACTCCCAAAAGAACACCGGAATGAATCCTATAAAAATAACTTTTGGACACGTGGAACCAGATGACACATAGAACAGTGACACAGCGATCCTGAGTCAAATGGCCACAGCTCAAGTCCCTAGAAAGGGGGGAAAAAAAAAGGCGACTTACAGCGGAGTCACTCCTCCTGTTGGCAAATGTCGCGAGTTTAACGCCTCAACCACAAACATTCTATGATTCTCTCCAGCTCTGGATCTAGCAGTGGCCAGGTGGGAGGTTTGGGCAGGGCTGGCTGGGTGAGGAGGGGCTCGGCGACACCCTGGGGCTGCCCCCACCACGGGAGCACTTAGTGGCACTTGTTCAGCACAAGTGAGCTCTCGGTGCAGTGTCTGAGGAGATGGGAACTGCTGCTCTCCACAGGCAGAAACCCGAGGCCAGTGTCTGCAAAGCAAGAAGAGCCATCAGCCTGTGCCCATATCCCTCTTTGGACTATCCACAGCCAGCTCCCAGCCGGAGAGTGGGGGGGGATCTGCTGTGCCACTCAAGATTTCCTCAAACAGCACATAAAATTTGAGATTTTTTTTTTTTTTCTCTTTTTCAAGGAGAGCAGGTACAAAAATAAAAGAAATCCATATACTCTGAAAATATACTGGAAACTGCCACCACAGATGAGGTACCATTTATCCCAACCCCCCACCCCCAAACTGCAAACATCAAAATATATATGTTTTTAAACAAAAGAAGAATATCTGGCTATTTAATCTCAGTTAAAATGACAGCACCCTTTGTTACACTTGATATTTCACACCATTAATTCTCTTTTGAAAAAAAACCCAAGATATCTAACTAACCTTGATTCCTTGCTTTTCTCCTCATTCCTTAGTGCAGTAATTGTCCATCTCCATTTAAATAAATATAGCAGCTACAGCATCATAAATGTGTGGCCCTCACAACGTCAGTAACTTGATATCGTAATACAAAGAAGTATCGGCACTTGACGTAGATATTTGCAAAACCAAGAAGAGAGATTAAAACTTCCAAATACTCTTCACATGAAAACCAGGTACAACGTTACCTTGACAACTGAAGTCACTTTGCCAATGAAGTTTCTTTAGTTTTTGGTGAAAGCAGTGAGCAAAAAAGCTTCTCAAATCCGAGTCACCGAGCGTGGGCAGGATGAGAAGTGGCTTTGAAAGGAGAGTTAGAAGGCTTTGTAAAAAGGAATTTTCAGCTAAATGCCAGAAGTCCACAAGAACTCTTTGTNTCAACCACTGTTTCCAGTGCAATTTTAGCTTTGCCAAGTTAAGTCTTTTTACATTACTTTCCTTGATTTTGAGAAATAGAACAGGTATCTACACCAGCTGTTAGTAAAGCTCTTGCGGACAGTGTTGTGAACAGCACTACGGACATTTCCATACAATATACAAAACGCACAAAATACAGTACTTGGTTTTTCTGGCAGAAAAAAAAAAAAAGAGGGGTTTCATGCCTGGTGAANCAGCACCCTTTGTTACACTTGATATTTCACACCATTAATTCTCTTTTGAAAAAAAACCCAAGATATCTAACTAACCTTGATTCCTTGCTTTTCTCCTCATTCCTTAGTGCAGTAATTGTCCATCTCCATTTAAATAAATATAGCAGCTACAGCATCATAAATGTGTGGCCCTCACAACGTCAGTAACTTGATATCGTAATACAAAGAAGTATCGGCACTTGACGTAGATATTTGCAAAACCAAGAAGAGAGATTAAAACTTCCAAATACTCTTCACATGAAAACCAGGTACAACGTTACCTTGACAACTGAAGTCACTTTGCCAATGAAGTTTCTTTAGTTTTTGGTGAAAGCAGTGAGCAAAAAAGCTTCTCAAATCCGAGTCACCGAGCGTGGGCAGGATGAGAAGTGGCTTTGAAAGGAGAGTTAGAAGGCTTTGTAAAAAGGAATTTTCAGCTAAATGCCAGAAGTCCACAAGAACTCTTTGTAAAACAGTTTAAAAAAAAAAAAAAGAAAAAAAAAAAGTTTCTCTGTTTCAAAAGAAATTTCTGTATAAAGCTTAAGCTGAACCTTTTACAAACGGCACTGCTACTTCGAGAGCTTTAGGAGAAAAGTGTCAGGTCACAGACTGGGAAAAACATCTGAGAGACTCACTGAGAAATCACCTCGCTCAAAGGACTCGGTTGCACCCCCCTCCCTGCACCAGGTGTGTCCAAAGGCACTCACAGGGACGGGGCACTCTGAGCTGGGACCCCCTGGCTCCAGGGGTCCCCAACCCTTTGGGGCCTGCTGAGCCCCCCCCACCACCCCCCCCCCCCCCCCCCGCCCCCCCCCCCCCACCCAC
>VWYO01010719.1:104991-129570 GCA_013400275.1 Rhadina sibilatrix | reverse complement strand
AAAAAAAAAAAGAGGGGTTTCATGCCTGGTGAAGCAAAATGGGCTCAGATTTTAGGCTCAAAATACAGTCTATTGGCAAACAGCGGATTTGGTGAGAACGAGGAGAGAAGCTACTTAGACCAACCAGGTTTTCATGTGAGAGCAGGTGGAGGTCGGGAGGGCTGGGATCACAGCAATGCCCATACAAACAGCTGCAGTAAATATACTATGAACCAGTGCAAATAAAAACAGTCAAAAATGCAGTTCACGAGTTTACAAAGTGCAAAACTCCCCAGTCCCCTCGTTGAATAAACGCTCGTCTCTGACATCTTAAACATTGGTTTTAAAGTGGAATGAAAGAGTCCCATTGGTTTGTTTCACATTTCGGTGATTTAACATGTTAGAACTATCCCAGCCCTCTTTATTTGCAGAGTGAAATGAAGTTACCAATAACTTAATTTTAAAAGGAAAGTCACTATCAAAGAGGAAAAAAGCCTAAAAACTTTTATTAATTCCAGACATTTTTACTGATGTCAAATAGGTTTAACTAAGCATGTAAAAACTGAGATCTTAATACAAAACCCTGTCCATTTAATTCAAATATGCTCCACATTTCAAAGCCAAAAATAAGGCCAATTCCTTTGTTAAATCAAAAGACTGCAGCGACAAGTAAAGCTTGCAGAAGTCTAGAAGCATTTTTTGTATTTTTTTTTGATTTAAAAAAGGAAAATTCAAGATTCCTTCTGACTATAAAACTTTCCTTTCAAAATTAAGGCTTTTACTTTGTCCTTTTAAAATCCTGGAGGTGTCCATTCTCCCACGGTCCGTGGTACAGACAC
This sequence comes from Rhadina sibilatrix, assembly GCA_013400275.1. Classification (NCBI taxonomy): domain Eukaryota; kingdom Metazoa; phylum Chordata; class Aves; order Passeriformes; family Phylloscopidae; genus Rhadina; species Rhadina sibilatrix. The sequence goes on along the minus strand of VWYO01010719.1, from coordinate 128,752 downwards.
TGCTTCAGTACAGCTCAATGGACACAGTTTTTCTTTAGAATGCTTATTGCACTAAAAGATAGCAAAACAAGTTGTCAGTTTCTTTTTTTTTTAAAAATAAACATGATTACATTTCTAAAAAATAAAAGTTGATGTTGACCATATGTTCTGTAATAATTAAATTAAAGCATTATTATTACTCTAATAAATATAAAAGAAACAAAAGGAAGCTAAACTTCAAACACACATACATATGAATCACATTAAGGTGTGAGAGGCAGCAAGTAAAGTAGCAGGTTTCTTTTTTTTCCAAAAAGACCTTAGCTCTAAAGTTTCAGTTCTGGTGGTTACTGTATGTCATCCCAGAAAACCTGGGAATCAGATCTCATGTGAAGCTTCAACAGATTTGACTTGCCAGATAGGAAAAAATTGAAACTTTTGGACTAGGTAAAACAGCAGCTTTAGTAAATTCCCCCAGGGAGCAAGAAGAGTTGGGTCACTACTGCCTGCACATGAACCACGAGCTTCTTGGATTGCTTTTGAAAGGGAACTCTTGGAGCTGAGAACTCCAAAGCTGTGAGAAAAGACACAAAGGCAGCCGTTGGCTAAATCAGGTTCAAATTATTGGATTAGTGTGCAAAACATCTTCCCCCCCTCACTGTTTCCTAGCTAGTGCTGCACATTCCAATGCACTTGGATATGTTCACATTCGAATGCTCGATGGCAATACTGAGAGAAAGATTCCTCAATGCACGGAGGGGGGGGTTACAAACTTATTTTCTTTTTTGCACACTTCCCTTCTCCAAACAATCACTGTGATTGTTCCTAAAAGGTGTTTTTTTTTTTTTTGTTTTAAATTACACAATAGATTTTAGTTTATTATTACTATTTTTTTTTTTTGTTTTTTTGCAACAATAGTTGTGCTGCCGAGCAACTTGAGGTAAAGGCAGAAGAGGGTTAAACTACGAGAAATAATAATTAAAAAAAAAAAAATGATGGCGGTGCTTCCCACGGGAGCCCGCCCCAAAAAAGCAGTTGGCTGGTTTCATATTGCATAATAGTGCTGTGTTCCTGGATGAAGTAAACAATCTTCCTCGTGTCAATTTAAGGGTGAGCCTCTCGCCCCTGCACAGCGTCAGCTCCAGCACGATGGGAGGCACAGCCCCTAAACCAACCCCCTGGAAACATACATTGTATGTGGCTTAAGTTCTCAGTTCTCCTCTCGGTGAGTGTCTCCCGGGTCATTGACTTAAGCGAAGTACATCGTGCGTAAGGTGTCTTGGTGAATCTGTACAGCCTTCGCCAGGGCCTGCGGGTCTCGCCCGTTGCTCTGTCCTGACACGTGGCTCCCTTCAGCACTGCAGGGAACGAGGGAGAGACAGGCAGGGCTGTGAATTGCATTAATTCCCATCAAAACGCTGCTTTCGCATCTCTTGGACAGAATCGCTGAGGTTGGAAATGACCTCTAAGATCGAGTTCAACCTGTGACCGACCCCAGCCTCATCTCCCGGCCCAGAGCACTGCGTGCCAGTTGTTCTTCGACACCTGCAAGGATGGGGACTCCATGCCTGACCACCCTTTCCATGGAGAAATTCCTCCTGATGTCCAACCTGACCCTCCCCTGGCACAGCACGAGGATGGTTCCCCTTGACTTATCCCTTATTCCCTGGAAGCCCAACCAGCCCTGGCTGCACCCTCTCATCAGGGAGTTGTAGAGACTGATAAGGTCCCACCTGAGTCTCCTCTTCTCCAGGCTGAGCCCTGCCCTCAGCTGTACCCATAGGACTGACTGTCCAGACCCTTCACCAACACAGCACCAGTGACAGAACTGGACACTGAGAAACATCAACTCTCATATTGACCCAGCAACCTTGAGGCTTTTGACAAATCTCTTCACCACAGCTGCTCAGCTTGTTCATCTAAAAATAAGCCTTTTATAAACACATTGATGGCTTGAAGGTTAGAAAATATTTCTGACGTACAGAGCTAGATAAGTGGAAGCACTTAACATTTGGTTCATTCATGACTACTCTGATCCTAAAGCAAAAAAATTAAATCCGTGGCTCGAGTCCCTCAGACCACGCCGAAGTCGTAACAAAATACTTCAGTAACTGAATTCTTTTAATCTGAGTGTTACTCAGTAGAATCCACCACCCCACTCTGGTCTGACGTAGAGCAGCAGCTGCCAGGAGGCACCACCTTAACATCCATCCTAGAGGCGACGAAAACCGAGCGCGAGACCGGCGGGAATCACCCGCAGCCGGGTGGCTCGAGGCCCGACAGCAGAGGAGAGCAGTGGGGAACTCAACCCTGAGCACAGGCAGCGATTTACCTGTCGTGTTCCTTGTCCACCAGGTGGTAGCGTGCTCTGAATGCCACCAGGTGAGCGTAGTAGGCGGGCGCGGGGATGGAGACGGAGCGGGTGCAGCGCACGTAGGTGTGGCACAGCTGGTAGGTCAGCAGCTGCAGCTCGTCTGCTGTGAAACAGTTGTCATCCCACAGCACGTGGTAGTGGGAGGGACGGCTGGTTCCCTGCAGGGATGGAGGGATGGAGGGTCAACTTCTCTGGGTTTCCATAAGCAAGGCAGGTTTTTTTTGATGTTCAGAAAGGGCCAGGCTATCTAGTGTGAGCTCCTATGTAACGGCAGCCAAATGAGTTCAGCTTTATGTCAGGCCTGAATTTAAAGATGAGTAAGTCTAACACACACATGATTGCTCTAAATGTTCTTGTCTTGATAAAACCCCCTCTACATAATCCTCAGTGATCAACATCTGTTCCCAATGTGACTAAACTACAAGTACAGCACTTTTTACCCACCTTCAATTAAACTCTTTCTCACAGAGAAACAGCCCAGAGAAATAAGCAGTGCTTTTACATCCTTCCAGTTCCTGAGCACCCTAATTGCAAGTATAAACACTAGAAACTCAAATTAAATCTTACAGTGCACCTGAATTGGATAAACAGTTGTGCTTTAGCCAAGCTACAAGTCTCTCTTTTTAAAACAAATATATATGAAAGATCAGTTTAATTGAGGTTCTTTATGCCTTGCTATATTAAGCAAAATGAGCAGCAACTATACCCAGCATTTCTGCTCCAACTTCAATACAATTTGTTATCCAAGGGGCCAAAACCCAGGTTGCTCAGACACAGTGTAAAGGTTGACAAAAAACCCACTGAAATTATTCAAAATTGGAGAAGTCATGCCCATGCCCAACCTAAACAAAACTGATGACAATGCGGTCAGACTCACATGATAAAAATTTAAAGAGCAAATTTTATTTTTACATTTTAAGAAGAGCCTGATAGAAGTTGAAATGTTTTTTTTTCAGTGTTACAAAATAAAGCGGCCTCTTTAAAAATCAAACTTTAAAAAGCACCACTTACCATCAGTGCAAATTTAAATGTGCAGCAGAGACCACCTCTTAAGCAAATAACTCTCTAAGTCCCAAAATAACGTTTAATCTCAGATAAAACAGAGCTAAAAGAAGAACATTTCCCTGCTAAATAACTGCTTGTAAACAGGTGTCACATAAAGGAGAAAAACAACACATTCTAAATTCACATTTACTTACACAAAGCAACCATACCTGTATTCCAGCATGGCTACAGAGGTAAAAATCAAACTCGTAGGGGTGTGTAATGTCTGTATCTACAGTTGTCCCAGCTGGAATATTGCCACTTCGTCCAACCTAGAGAAGAGGTTTGGTAAGTGCAGCCTCAGCTGTTTATACAGCTCAACTGTAATGAAAAATGCAAGTTTCTATTCACCACTGGCAAGGTTTAGGCACATGAAGTGCCACAGAACTGTTTGGAATGTGCCACTGCATCAGCCTCAGAGGTTTGACAAGGACACTGGATGGTTCTCCAGCACCTTACACAACACTGCACCTCCAGCACATCAGAACTTTCCGGCTCAGACTGAAGAGCTGCACAGACATTTCTATTTAGAATTGTCAGCTTTAGTTTGGATTGACTAACTCAGAAAAAAAGGTTCCACCATTTTGTACTTTCTTCTATTACAACTGCTGGAGATTGGTCCTGAGTAGTCACATGGACTTCAGCTCCAGTGTGATGTTGTGGGGCTTTTGAACATACTTAAGGTCAATGATTTTTCAATTTGGGGCCCCATTTTATCAAATCAACACTTCCCTGCATGCACATTCAACCAGATGGACAGGAGCCCACGCTAATATTTTCTCCAGCAGCCTAAAAGCTCAACATGAAGCTTTACCAAAAGGCTCCTCAGAGGGCAGTGATTACCCTTTCTGTTCTGTCAGCACAGAACAGCCGCGTATGATGTCGCTTCTGCACCACAATGTAGGTTATTCCAGGCTGGTAATCCTTCTCCAAACTGATGCAGGCTTCTCTAATGGCCAGCAGCTCATAATACAAAACCTACAAGCACAAGAACAGAGGAATTTGTTTTCCTTCTGCTGTATTTTACACACAACACCTACTAACTCGGTGTAGTTAACAGGAGGTACAACTTTGGCACACAACTGGTAATCTTGGAAAGTACTTAGAGACATGTGATCTCCCAAATTTGAAGGCTTCTCCTTCCCAGACAGGAAAACTGCAACTCCTCTTACCCGACAGGACTAAAATTTTTTAAAAGCCTCTCAATTATTTTGTGTAAATGCAAGCAAATCCAAGAGTACAAAACAAGACCTGCAGCTAACTAGGGAGTAAGAGAATCTTGAAAGCCACAAGGGAACAAACCTGTCGGAACTGTCCCTCAGAGACCCCGTCCCTGTAGAAGATGATCCTGGTGGGCTTGAACCGTGTTGATTTGTAGAACTGGATGAGCAGCTCCCTGACCATGGAAGCCAGGTCCTGGATGATCTCCTGCCGGGGCCGCTGGACCCTCACCGTGGCACAGTACCGGCTGGGGTGAGCATCCATGCTGCCTACAACCTGTGGGGAGAGTGCAGCAGGGAAGGCTTCAAGCTCAAATTATTTACCAGAACAATGAAAAACAGAAAAGCCGAGTGCAGCAAGTAGGAGATGTTTGTGCTACACGACAACCAGAGCAACGCTTTCAGCAGGAACTTGTACTTGGTACAGGTTTAACAGCTTTTGCCCCCAAGCATCCTGAAATGCACCTGCAGAGTTTGGCTTCTCGCTAACACATTTTTATAATCCAAAAAAACATTTCTCTGTGACGTCTTCTCACCTTTTACACTGAGAAAAACCTCAGCTTCCCTTATTTACTTTAAACACAGATGCAGTTTTAGTGACAACTAAAATACCAAGGGGATGAAGTAGGAGAGGACTGACCAAGCCTCCAATCACCACCTTGAGTTTCTGGACTGTACCAACAAAAAAGGTAAGAAATATCTAAATCATTTCTGCCAAAGTGGGCCTTTAATTACACTTTCCTCCTTTAAAAAGACAAAAAATGTTACTAGCCAACGTCACCAAGCTGTGTTATTTCCTTGAGACTGTTTCTGGAGAAATATATTATTTAACAATGCCATTTTAGCTTGATTTAAAAATTAAAGTACATGGGAACCACTCTGAAGTATCAGGCAGTTTTTTTGGTTTTTTTTTTTTTTTTTTAAATACATGATTTTTAATATCATTGGGAATGTGAACAAAGAATTGGCATAAGCCCTGAAAGATATTTGACATAGGTATAGTCCATGAGCAGCATTTACTATTCTAACATTTACCCAAGATGAAAAAAACACCATGTAAATTTAATAAAAACTTACAGCAGCAATGGAAGGTTTCTTTCCATCTCCAGCTGGAGGGTGAGTGACATCAGCTCCCAAAAAGATCACTGGCTGCTGGAACACAGAAGGTCTTCAAAAAGAAAAAAAGTGCAAAGTCACACTCAAAGCTGAAGAGCTGCCACAAGGTCACTGCTCACACTGGGGGTTGTTTCTGTCTCAGCCTTATCAGGTACCCGGGCCAAGCCTCAACAATGGGATCTTTGTGCACAAGAGGTGAACTTGGAACCCTCTCCAGCAGAGCCCAAAACACGCTGCAAACACCCTGGCAGAACTGGGGCATGATTCTGCTGGGGAGTTTTTTCAGGGCTTCAGCAGAGCAGCAGAGCCCCCACGTGAGCCTGGGGGTCCCCCAGGCACCACTGAGCTATAGCACCAGCATACACATTATATTGCTCTCCAGGACTTTAGCAGCAAGATGGTCTTACACTGCCTTTAAAATATTCTTCCTCACACAACTGTTCTTCATTTCAACTCTGATACTGATCAAACATTTGACAAGAACCTTGGCTGAAGACCTAATGCACAGGCCAACCACGCCTCTGAGCCTGTGCTGAAAGGAATTTAATTCTACTTCAAATACCACATGCTATTATCAGAATATTTTAACTTAAAACTTGGCCACATTTAAATTTTGGGTGCTAAGTAGCAAATGTAACCACATCTGTTAAAAGAAAACCCAACGCAGTCTCCAGGGCACCTTACCGTTGATGAGGTACAAGGATGTTGTTGATTCCTCCTAGTTTAACATTAATCTTCAGGCACAGATTTGAGAGGGTCTGTGGAGATGTTTTAATGACGTTCTTGACCTGCACACACTGTGTGGCCATTCCCAACAGCGTGTCTCCCACGCGCTTCACCTCCGCTGGGAAGCAAATACAAGGAGACAACTTGAGTCCATTTGAGGTTACTGCTGCATTTCCATCTTAGATAAGTCACAATAATTTCAGTGTACATACTCTGCAGTAACTTCTAATTTATCTGCATACTCAGATATGCTTCCAGTTTATCTTCAGACACAAAACAGTGGTTTCTAATGCCTGAAGGACTGTTCTGAGTAATTTTTAACATCCGCTGGCAGCAGATTTCTCCAAATGATACCTGACTGAACAGGTAAAGACAGAGGTCTGCCCTTACCATACACAGGTGTCTTCCCTGGCAGGATGACAATGATGAGCTGAAGCCCTGAATAGGTGTTCTTGAGGTGTCGGAACATGGGCTCCACGCTGTCTGCACCCTGGGCATACTTGCAGAAGCAGGGCTGGCCCTGGATCGGCATCCCGGCGTCCTTGGAGATCTTGCGCAGCTGGTCTGTGAAACCCCTGCAGATGAGGAGACTTTTGGAATTTTGCAGTACCAACAGAACAAAATAACCAAAGCAAAAAGGGACAGAACCACCAAAGGAGGATGATTCCAAACAGCTTTTAAAGCAGCATTTTAGAAACGTTTGTTATGGGAAGGCCGCACAGCTGTGAAACGCCACAGGCCAGAAAGGGCTAGAAAATAGTCTAGGCACCTTCAATACTTTGTTCAAGATGTCAGAAGGGACTAGATACAGTGATGTCACAGGACAAACACCCCACAGTGTACCCAGTACAATGTTTTGACTGTAGCTTCCAGCATGGAAGCAAACCAGCCTGGATTCTCACCCTAACACCTCACATTAAACCCAAGTAAAATGCTCATTGTAACCCTACATTCATGTTTCACTCCATTAAGAGAACAGCAGTCCAAAGCCTGAACCACGACATGCCTTACTTCAGAATTTCTTCTCTGCACTGTCTCTGTGTTGCAAAGCAAGCTATGGCCCACATCTTGATCTCCACCCCAGTGTGGAACTGTTTCCCTCGCATGTCCCACACACCGTGGCTTGGTGTTGCCACGGTTCGATTCTGGGGAAACAAAAGCAACAGACACTCAAGTGACTGAAAAAGAAGCAGCTGGTGCTATTTGCAGTTTCAGGATAACAAAGAAGAGTTTATCATTCAAAGCCTGATCCCTGCAGAGTCAAAGTGTACAGGAAATCACTCCTCAAAATGGAAACCAGAGGAAAAGCCAAAGCCTCACCCGTCCTCCGTACTGCAGCATCGGGGCTGGGAGCACACGTCCTGTCACATGGGCCATCTCATCCCTCACTTTGAACTGGAACTCTTGGACAAATGGATCTGCATCATAATTTGCACTCCTCACCTAGGAGAGATTTTTCCATGTTACAGAAGTATCTGATTATAATCCATATAACAAACCATAGGCTAACAGGAACATTGCAGAAGTGTTCTTAAAACAATTTCATTGAAAAAGGCTCAGACTTGACTGCTCAACACTATCCCCTACAAAAACAATTACTACCATTAGATATATTGGATGAGATGGTTTCTGTTCCCTTCATTACTCAAGCACTCATTTGCAGTTTGTTCATTCAGAAGCATTTTTTTGAGCATTTCCTCACAGTAAATTAAGTGTAGAGGTGATAATACAAGAGCCTGTACTATGGACTCATGCTATAACTACAGACAATTTAAAATAAATCCTAGTAAAAAAAGTAGTTAAACTCTTTTAAAGTTAAAGGATGAGGAGGAGTGAAAAGACTAGGAAGTTAGCATGGATGTGATCCAGCACAGTGTCACTGTGAGCAGTGTCCCACAGAGCTGGGATTGGGGCACTCACCAGTCTGCTGATCTCCTCCTGCCTGTCTGGGGCAGACCTGGCTGTTGCTTTTATCATGGTCGAGGTCTGATTGTCTGTGAGCTTCTTGATGCACCTCTGGCCAGCCACGATGTTGCACACCTGCAGGGGAAATCAGAAGCATTAATTCTCACCAGAAGCACTCAGATCACACCACACTGTACACACGTGACACTGTGCTGACACTATAAACCACAACCCCAATGTGTCTGAGCAACTGCCTGTTCTTGTATTTCTACACTTTAAAGCACTTTGGGATGCAGACAGTCCTAATTTAGTGAAATTAAAGTGTGAACATGTAAGCACACTTGTATTGTAAAGAGCACAGGTTCCCAATGTTTTGCATACTGATAGAACCCACCCTAACCCAGCTGATCTATCAGAGTAAGGCTCTTACTTCTAAAGGCAGGTAGGTGTGTTTTTGTTCCTGTCCCACTTGCAGACAAGGAAGGTGAGGGTATTTCAGCTGGAGGTTGTATTTCTCTCTGAAATACTGTGCTACTGTCCTCTCCACAGTCTGGCCATTTTCTAGCTGTAAAGGAAAGCTGAGAAGGCAGCCATTTTAGTAAAATATTAGTTGCCGAATAACATCATCCCCAAATGAATGAAATACCAAAGTCCTGTTACTCGGTGTGAAACCATCACACATTTCATGCTCTGACAAAAAGCCTCTCTTACGTTTGATGACTTGCAGGCCGTCTCGTCACATTACAGACACGGTACTTCCTTCTCATTGTCCCACAGTGAGTCACTTCTACCTTTAGACCTGCATAAAAGCATCAAAAAAGCTGATGCCATAACTACACAAACATGTATATAGGAGGCACAAGGTTTCAAATGACAGAACATAACAGCTTTGGGGTCAGCATCAAATAGCACAAACCTAAGAAATTATTATTCCCTGAACATTTTTACTTTCATTGTAATTTGAGTTCTGACTAATCCTGATTACTATCCTCAGAAAGTAATCATGATGTAGAATATTTAACGTTCAGTGTCTTCTGAATTTCATTTAGCAGTTTCATTTAAAAAGCACTGACTGAACTTGGACAGCAGTTTTCATCATATCCTCCTGTACTCATTCTCAATCTTGTACACCTCTCCAAACTATCAGTGCCAATGTCATTGAAATTAAAAGGACAAAATCACGTTTCTGCTTTATCGTCTTTTCCCCCAGCTTTCTGTCCACATGCAGCCTGTCATTTTCTTTCATTTCACTGACCAAGTTCAACTTTGCATTTTGAGCATCCTGTCTCAAAGCACCCAGCCTACACACCAGAGCCTCTCCAGACTTCTCTCTGCCCACGATAATCATGACAGTGGCAGCTCCAGGAGGCTCTGGGGGCTGTTGCTGTGACTGTGCACACACTGTGCTGTTCACACAGAGCAGCCTCAACATCTGCTGGGAGCACTGAGCTTATCACACAAGGGCTGCACAGCATCCACACGCTGCTGTCTTTCCCCAGCCCCACAGGACAGAAAGCAGCTAAAAACAGAGCCTTGGTACTCAAAGGATTCACCTCCAGTAGTAAAGTCTAATACTAGTGAAGTCTAGTAGTAAAAGCCTTTGAGAGAGTAATTGGATGGTTCGTCCTGTTGAGGTTCGTGGGGATTGTAGACATCTAACTGACTGAACACCCACCCAAAATCAGGTCCTCAGGTACCAGCCACCAGACTGTTTAGTTTACTGGGGACACAGACATCACAAAGAAGCACTGACTGTACCTTCCTGCTCCCTGACAACAGTAATTGCATAAAAAACATCAGTATTACTCAGAGGATGGCAGAGTCAAAAATAAACCACTACTGCCCTGACACGGCATTAAGAGAAAACAGAGAAAAGAAGCCATGGGGCACTGTGACCACAGACAAGGGCTGATGAACAGAGAGATCTGGAACCCATTCCCTGCTCTGTCATTACTCTGCTGTGACACTACCAAGGCAGTGCCCTCCCCCAGTGCTGCTCACACACAGTCAGCTCTAATGCAGGGCTTGTTTTGCTGTACATGGTCACGTCCTGGCTCGAGCTCTCAGACCCTACAGCAGCAAAGGCAAGTCTGAGAGCAAAGGGATAACTTTCAATATTTTCTGACTATGGTAACAGAGCCTCTGAAGCACCTGAGATCAAGCAGAGGCAGTTTCTTAATCTCCAGTGTCCTGCCCTGCAGAACGAGGACAGGCAGATGTAAAAGGGGGCATGTCAGGACTAGTACAAAATAATTCCTCTTTTTTCAGTAATGACTCTTCAGTGAGCACATCCCTTTATGACCACAATTCAAATTTACTTTTTAGCTGCCCAGTATTTCAGTAGAGTGCAATTTTGCATCAAGTGTTTAAAAGCTGAGCTCCTTCATGGCTTTTCTCTCTGCAAATTACACTGGAATGAAGGATATGGGAAAATACAAACCCAAGTAGCATATATGGAGTGAAACCACTCAAACCAGCAGCTTATGCAATTCCTTTGGAATGGAATTTGGCCTTCAGCTGAAAGTGGTACTTGTTTTTCCACAAGGCAATCAGTTATTAGAATTCACTTTAACAACACTCTTTCAAAGAATCAATGTTAGCCTTGAAATCAATGTTCACTTTGCCACAGCACTGAAACAGCAGGAGCCCACACACAATTCCAGGTGGCCACAGGGACCCTGGGTTAGGAGAGGTTGGCACCAGCCACTTACCTCTGCCCAAGCAATGAATAACATGCTCCCTCTTTTCCCTCTAAGCCACTGGTTATCTTTTTCAGCTCCCATTTCCACAGAGCTGCATTGTTTCTCTCAGAATTAGAGCTACACACATGGAAACTACAATTCTCTTGGCAGTTCCAGACCCTTCTAATGCATGTTAACCAGGTTTCCAGTTAAAACAATTCCCTTAGAATTACCTTTACTATGTTACCTGGGACAAAACCGACCCATTTCTACTCACCCTTTATCTCTTTGGTGAATTTTACCCGATGAGAATCAGTCAGAGGTCTTGGTTGTTCATCAATATTATGAATGTCAAGGACTTCACACATGAACTGAATTACGGGTTGTGCTTTGTAGAAGGCAGTGGCAGAAACTACAAAGAGCAAAATTTTAAGTGTAAAAAAACCCCAGTCAAGGTATTGTGAAGCAGTTAACGCATCAATATTTCTCAGAATTCCATGTAAACCTCAGGTACATTTAGAAACAGAACAGCAAGTTCTGCAAGAGTAAAATATCAAAAAGCCAGCAGTGACACATCTGTCCCCAGTACAGTCATCCTGCTACTACCTGGAATTTCAGGGGTTTGAAAGGGTTTTTTCCCCACAGAACATTTATTTCTAGAGAGCTGCAACACCCCAGAGGGACATTCTCTTTCACCTCTGTATGAAGCTGCAGAGACAGGCTAATACCTCTCTACCTCAGACTTCTGAATATTAAAAGCTAACATAATTCAACATGTAACATAATTTTGTCAGTTACACAATCTGCTCAATTACTGAAATAATATCTGGTGTAGACATGAGCACTATTTTGACTGTGCAACCCTTGATCTCTTCAAATCTCTTACCCACCCCACATGCTAATGACACAATCACTTTAAAGGACAATATACTGGTTTTAAGCAGGACAGCTGACTTATTCCATGCAAGGAAGGTCATAAGTTACCTTCTGGACAAAGTAATAAGCAACTGAAACAACACTTTTGGCAGGAAAGTGAGGTGGGACGAGACAGAGCTCAGACACAAACTGTCCCACACGTTTAGAACTTTAAATGGCAACAACAGGAAAAGAAATACCCAACAAGCATTTATCAGTTTTCCAGATCTCATGTACCAAACCCACCACACATCTGTGCTCATACAAGCCAACATTCTTCAGACATGTGTCACTGGAGCAGCCTACCAACCTCACATGATGCATCAGCCAACACCTCCAGATGCCTGAGATTGCTCCAGATTTCTGAGTGACCCCAAATCCTCAGTCTCCCCACCCTGGCAGTGTGTGGGATGCCTCCCACAGCAACACTTTCACGGAGAACCTCATCCAACTAAACAACTGAAATACCTCCAGTGATGGGATTTGAAGACAATTTCACAGCCTCAAATGAGGAAACAGAACAGCTCTGTGAATCACCACTTACAAAGGGCTTAAAATTTCTCATTCACAGGAAAGACTGAAAAACTTCTACTCCAAGAGTTACTACTACACTTGCTAATGCTGGTAGGAAAAACTTGCCTCACAAAGTAACAGCACAGTACATCATCAGTTGGGTGTAAATTCATCCTCCTCTATCTGAACTGCAGTTCTCTCAGTACCTTGCATATAGATACCAGCACTGGTTCTTTCTGGGACAGGTTGATTTTATATTGATTTCTTAAACCACAGCTGCTGTTAGAAAGGCAATTTTACAAGAACAAACTGTGTGACTTCAGTCACACGAGAATCACCCACAATTTACGTAAACCACAACACGTGGACTTGCAAATTTCCAGCAAGACAGCTGAACATCTGCAATATTTTATTATGCTCCAAGACAGATGCTAAACACAACCTGACTCGGAACGCTCAGTGTAGAGCAAGACAATTTACCTTGGGTTTATAAAGCATTTCAAAGGCAGTGAGAACTGAATGTGAATCAGAGAAAACCTCAGGCAGCACCTGCACCTCCACCACTGACACTTTTCAATGAGGGTTTTACAACTAAGTGGAGTTGAGTGCTGACAGGACACATGGGAGTCTGACACAGGCACCAGTCGATCTCAGACCCATTCATCTGGCACTCACTGCAGTGCTGCAGAGCTTATGCTTTTGCATAAGAAAGCCCATCCCAATCAGCCCTATTCAGAGAAGTGTCTGGAGTGTGTTTGTACAGAGTTTTCTTGGAAGTACTGAGCAGCACTCACTGGTGTACAGCTGCAGAGAAACACAGCGCAGGCAACCTGCCTCTGTCACTTGAGGATGCACCAGCACTGAAATTAAGCAGGAAAACAAGCCCTGTGCAATTCCTTCTTATGTAGGGATATTGCCTTTTATATGGCAGTTAAATTTCTGCTCAAACACTGACAAGATGACAAATGCAAGGAAAAAAAAAAAAGACTAGAATTCCTAGGTAGCCTTTGCCATACGTGTCTGGTGTGAATCTCAGCCCTGAATCTCCACTCACCATCGATGTTGAGCATCATCTTCCACATGGCAGGTCGGACTGACTGATGGAACCCAAACCAGACCTCCCTGCCCCCTCCCAGGGGGTGGTCATAGCCTTCTGGAGCTGAGAAGAAGGAGCGGCCCACAGGGGTGTACCTGGTGAAACAGGTGGCCACACATTTATGTTCTTGCTTTCCAAACGTAAAATTCATGTAACAAAGATTATAACACACAGCATTATTGGGTTTTTTTGGCATTTTGTGCACCAGCAATCTGTGCCAAGAAAGCAAGTATAAACAAAATACCCTGAATGCTTCTATTCCTATTGCAGTGCTTTTAAACTTAGACAAAAACATTTACTATTTTTAGCAATGCAAAAACCACTTTCAGTTTTTATAACAAATCAAGAACTAAGTTAACTTACCCTTCCTGATCTTCTGCTTCAAGAAAGTGAAATCCACCACAGCAGAGTCTGTTCAACAGCCTTGTCTATACTGGCCTGACCCTTAAATACCATTTTTCCTATTTCATAGGGAGCTTCTGAATACAAGATATATTGAGAGAAGCAAAAACTACGGGGGAGACAAAGAACTAGAGAAAATGATGTTTCTCTCACAGGCAGAAAACAGCTGCTCCTGAGCCTCCACACCTCCTGTTTTGTAATGCACAGGCATCAGTACAGAGGTTAACATCTTCAGATCTGGGGAAGCTGAGGAACACTGGATTCCACAAAACCACAGGGCACTTTTTTTAGAAGTCAGCTACACACAGTGAAACCTACCGGAGCAAAGCCATTGGGCTGCCTAAAGCCAACAAATTTCAAAAATAACTTTCATTGACCAAATCAAGCAAAATTAGCTTTCTCTAAACTTCAAGGCTCTGAGATAAAATAAGAAATACGAGACTTTGTCAGGACAGGTCCCAGCCACGTATTTCAGACACGAGAAGTGTGCACTGGTGACAGTGTATCAATGGATTAAAGAGACTCATGCTTTTCACAGGCACTGCATCACTTGGCTCAAGCTGAGCAGAACCAGGACAGCAGTGCTACAGCTCACTGGAACCTCTCAGCATTCCAATGAAGGCCTATTATAAATGCCTGCTGTTTCTTGATCTTTTCCAACACACACATCACCTGCTCTGCCTACAGAAAACACTTGTACAGGACTGGCTACAAGCTCCCCATTCAGCTCACCAACTGTGCTGCAAAGGGGAATGAGCAGTTTCTCTTTTCACCTGTGAAGAAATGGGGATGAAGGTCTCCCAGTGGGGATACTTCAGGTAAAGACAGACTGCAGGAAGACAGTGAACCTACTTCATGGAGGGGAGGTGTCGTAGCACCACATCGACAGCATGAACAGGGTTAGTGCTGATAGGTTTGTCTAGTTCCAGAGGCTCAGGCAAGGTTCTTCCTGTCAAAACTTCATGCAGCAAGTGCCAGCTCACCCGAGAAACAAACTTTATTGACACTTTGAAGGGACGATCTTTTCCACCTTCTCCGGGTAGTGTCACATCCAAATCCACCTGGGAAGGGGAGAAAAGAAAGAAATAAAAAGCAGCTTTTTAATCCAGAGGTCTGGCAGCCTTCAGATTCCACTCCTTCCCATAACTGGGCCAGAGACTCAAAAACTCATATATTGAAGACACAGCACATTTGATGAAAGTACACTATCAAATGCACAAAGTGAAGAGAACTGGGCCCTGATCAAGCAGAATAGGATAACATAACTTTTTGTCATCTCAAATCATAAAGCAACACATTCCAGAAAAACTCTGGCTTGTTTTTTCAATTCATCACAAGATCATGTGTTACAGTCTGTAAAATAAAATGTTTTAATAGATTTTGCTGTAGAAAGCAGCTACTAAATTCTACAGGAAGTTCTGAATGCAACTGTTACGTGAACATTTACACACACTGGAATTTGCAAGAAATATATCAGAAGGACTCAGTTTCAGTACAGATACTATAAGATACTTCCAGCTTTTCTGAAATCAGCAATATTTAAAGTTGTTTTTTTTTTTTCCTTTCCTATGAAGCTGCTATCTTCTTCCCAAGTTATCTTACCCCAGTAGTGGCCACAGGAAGTGGATTGGCTGTATAGAGGCTTCTTTTCCCATCATAAACTGGTCTACGGTCCCCAAATATTGTCACTTTAAAATGCTGCACCATAGAGTCCACCACGTCCCTGGAAAAGGGGATATTTACATTGAAGGTGTTTCTGAAGAAGGATCAGACCTGAGCTGCTCCAACTCCCCCGGTGTTTTGCTGAAGCAGTTGCACTAAACAACCCTTGAGTGAATTATAAACACCCACTGCTACTTCAAAATACTTTAACTAAATAAATAAACACTACAGAATAAACACAAATGCTCAGATACTTGGGAATATTGGTACTGAAATAATTTCAGAAACTCCTAGAAATGACCAAGGCCTTTGCATCATCTTTATTACAGATAACAAGGACACTGTTACCTTGGGGAAAAACCCACAAAGTGGTAATGGGAAAAAACAGCACAAACCCCCAGCTGGAAGCTCTGCCAGTTCATTGTACTGTCTGCAGCAATGTTTATCTGCTCCTCAGTTGATGAGAGTTTTGAATTCTGCCTACACTGGGTATAAACATGAGATGCCCTAACAAGAAAGGCTTTGGTTTAAGTCCTTAATAATCTGACTTTCTACAAAAACACGTAAAAGCTTGATCCAATTTGCACACAATTATAGATTCGCCTCCCTTGCTTTATTATAAATTGATGGCAATAAAGATTAACCTGACACAAGCACTGAAATTACACTTGAAAAACCATCACGAAATTTTCAGCTTATACAAAAATGCTTCTTGATGCAAGCGGTAGATAAAAAGAGACTTTTGGAACACCTCCAGCTGTAACAGGCCTTTGGGACCTGAATTCTTTGGGAGGTCTTGGTGTTTCAATAGCACAGAATGGAAACACTTTCCTTCAGCACCTGCAAACCAGCCTTCCTGCACAGCAGCAGCTTCCAGGTACCACGTCCTGGCCAGGCAATATTAACCCAAAGTACTTCAGGAAGATGATAAATATTGACTTCCTCTTCAAGCTGAATGAGCAGCAGCACTTTCACCTCCCAGCTGGGACGTGGGGAAAAGGAAAGAAATTCTCCCTTTCACAGCTCTTGATGTTACTCAACATTCCCATCGGTATAATTCACAAGACAAACCTATCTTCTCACCTGTTCACCCTCCGAGGACACTTATCTGGTTTGATATCCACCTCATAGAGGTAGACATCAATCTTTGGGATTTCAACTTGGAAGCAGTTGGCCAGCAGTTTAATGGGTTTGCCCATGGTGCCATAGCCGGGACGTCTGGGCACCATGAGCAGGGGCTGTGCCCCCACGGGTCCTGCAAAGGAAAAAAAAACCCACAGATTAGGAGAAAAGCACAACAGACAGTGCCCTGAACCAACTGCCAAGACAACCAGGTGGGCACCAGAGCCAGCACACTCGAGGAAAGGAAATCAGCTGTCTCCAAGAGCATGCTGCCCATGAAATTCCAAACAAATGCTTGCCCATTATTAATCCTTAAGCCTCCACCTACATCTAAACTGTTCTCTTACTCATGAGCTTCAGTGATCAGCATGAATAAAATCAGGAGGTTTTGTTTAGGAGATTTCTGGAAAAAAAAAGGAAAAAAAAAAAAACAAAAACCCAAAACAAAACAAAACAAAAAAAAACACCCCAAAAACAAGACAACCACACAAAAAACCCCAAAACAAAACAAAAAAACCTTAAACAGAAACTACCCCAAAAATAACGCAGAAAGTTTTACAAGTCTTTTCTGAACACCCTGGTAATAACCAAGTGGCTGCAGAGTACAAAAATACAGAACTAGCTCTGGACTGATGCACAGGATTTGAGATAAACTCTTCATTTCAGTGCCAATATCAGCTTAGTCTTGGAAGACAGATTACTCTTGAACTTTGCTGGCTGAAAATGGATGAAGAGTAAGACCATTACTTCCCATCTAACTGCCCCCATAAAGCCAATTTGCCAGAAGAGTAAAGACTCAGATTAAGACAGGATTTTAAAACTCCTGATTACTTGTAGGCTAGAGAAGAATGCCCAGAACTGCTCAGAGAAACATCCAAATCTGCACTGAGATGGGTTATTTTGAAAAGTAGCTAAGATACCTGCCCAGATTTGTTCCATTCTCATCTATTTAATTTGCTTTGCATCATTTAGGTGAGAACCCTCTGCTCAAGATGTGCATTACTCATGCCTTACAAACCAAACACAGTAGTAAACATAGCCCATTTCCCAGAATTTCTACTGGTATTTCCACTTAAAAATACTTCTTTCCAGTTAAGAGCCAACAACAAACCCAAGATGCTTGCTAGCCTGAGTTCCAAGAAGTTACTGGTGGTGCAAATGTCCTGATTTACAGAGCATTTGAGTGAGGTAGTGCAAAGTTCTCCCCTCTCCTCCTACTCGGTGACGCAGGCAGCAATTCCAGCCCACTCGTTTTCATAGCAGAGTTAAAATGTCAAGTGCTGGGAAAAAAATGGTTTTTATTTTCCTTTCGATTAATCTCCAGAATTTCTTTAAAAACCCTGCATTATCTTGAAGGAAATCACGTCTTGAGAACAGGTAAGCATCAATGCCAAGTTCCTCTGTAACATTTGTCTGGCTCTACCCAGAAAAAACTACTGAAAAATTCTGAGTGAGGCTGGCTGGGAGCCACAAGATAAAACAAAACAGAAACCAAGAAGCATCATTTAAAACCCACTCACAGACTCTGCTTATGCAAAACTTGTTCCAAGCATCTGCTCTCTTCAACTTTTCCTTCATTTTAATACTCTCACATGAATAAAAGCAGCCCTAGAATTTACTCCAGCTATATTTGCAGAATATGAGCATAAGCAAAAAGAAGTTACTACTAAACATTTGAGTGGCATAAACAAGCCAACAGTTCATTTTAATATTCTGAAGACGTACACAGCATAGTTTATATTTAGTTCCTATCTGTAGGAAAGGCTAACAAAACTGCTGAAATGAAGATAACATTAAAAAGGTTCTTTTAGTCTGGTCAGCCTTGTGTGCCCCGCTCACCCTGGAAGAAGTTAGACCCCAGATTTTGGCAAACAGGAATTAAGAGACCAATAAATCAATCAGAAGTGCAGGTCTGCACACCGTTCAGGTGTAATTTTAAAAAATTCAACCATTTTGCTATTATTTTGTGACTCATATGCTCCCTTGGACAACTGAACTTAAAAACACGAATATGCCGGTACTGCCCAAATACAGGAGCACCCACTCAGAAGACCCTGAGTGCTTTCAAGAGACACTGACTTGCCAGATTCTGTTGTGAAAGTCTTGTGTCAGTGACTTCAAAGCTGTGATTCAAACCCCAATAAAACACAAATAACCAGCCACGCTGCTCTGGGGATGGTTCCGCCGCCGATCTATCGGTGACTCACCCAACCTCATGCCTAAGTCCTGTGTCAAGCCCATGGAAATAAACACACAAACCAAAAATATTCTAAGTACTATTATTCTACAGAGTACAGGATGCCCGAGTGGCAGATCCTTTCCGTCAAGTCCTTTTTAACCATTGCAAAAACAAAGAGGGTCAAGGCTCAAAAACCTTTCTCAAAGCAGCAGCATTGTGAGGCCTCCTCCACAGGGGACAGAGCAGCTCCTCAGTGTTTCCAGAGAGTTCTGCACTGCTCAGCTGCCCACAGGTTTGAGAGGAGAAACTTCTTTGTGTTAAAAAACCAATATAGTCTGCCATTACAGCACCAGGTAAGTACATACCACAGAATCATGGAATGGTTTGGGTTGGAAGGCACCTTAAAGATCATCTCATTCCCACCCCCTGCAATGGGCAGGGACACCTTCCACTATCCCAGGTTGCTCCAAGCCCCATCCAACCTGGCCTGGAACATTTCCAGGGATGGGGCAGCCACAGCTTCTCTGGGCAACCTGTGCCAGGGCTTCACCACCCTCACAGGGAAGAATTTTTTTCCCAATATCCCATCTATCTCTGCCCCCTGGCAGTGGGAATCCATTCCCCCTGTCACTCTGGGCCTTGTAAATAGTCCCTCTCCACCCTCCTTGGAGAATGCCTAGGATATTCTTAAAAATCCAAGGAAAAACCCCAAACCAAGTCTGTTCAGTGTGATGGAGCAGAGCTCAATTCATAAAACCAGCTCGGCAAAGTCCCCAGCACTAAAACTCAACTGATTTATAACAGAAAACAATGAACACACAAACAGGAACTAAAACTGGTGTCTCAGACAGATTCTTGGAAGGCTTTTTGTCCAGCAAGGGAGCACGTCTCAAGACCATGGAACAGTTTGACTTGGAAGGGACCTTAAAGCTCCCCCAGTTCCACCGTGGAAGTCCCTCCAAGGGTTCCAACGAGCTCGGAGTGAGAATCCTTTCTCCCATGGAAGTATCGATGTTCCAATCAAGCTCAAACACAGGCCAGAGGGACGGCGATTCCTCGGCAGCCCAGCCAGCACACGGACATGTCTGGCCTGCATCCAAACCCTGGCTGCACCTACCTAGCAACCAGAGAAGCCCTGTCGGAATAAAGCCTGAGCACAACGAGCAGCAGCTCAGAAACCTGCAAATGCTTCCAACAGACGATTGTACGAAAAACTGCAGCTCCTGGCACACGCGGCGTTTTTACAGAATGAAGAAAAAAAACCCTTCATCTCCAGCAGGATGCTAATAGGAAATGCAGATTTCCTTACAGAAAGGGCCATCCTCACCAAGCTTCCAGAAAAAAAATTATCCTCTTTCCCACTGTGGCTTCAGCATTATAAAGCCAAACTGTATTAACAGAGGTAACTTGGTCGTTTTATTTTTGTTTATACAACAGTTCTAAACACAACTGGATGGGTGCTGGAACAGCCCAAAACACATCAGCAAGGCCTGAGCAGGTAAATACAACTTACTCTGGCTCAGGAACACGAGGCAGATTTGTGGAACCGATCCCAGCCTCAGGCTGGAGCTGCACCGGGGAGAGCCAGAGCTCTCCATGGAGGGGGAAAAATAAAAGATTCCCTTTCACAGGGCCCCTGGCCTCTACTCAGAGGCCCAGCCTGTGGAGCTCTAAGAAAATCTTATCACTGGCAAAAAAAATAACCTAATTCTGGATTAAAAAAAAAAATACACAGAGAAGATTTGATTCAAACGTCGGTTTCAAGGATCGAGCTCCTTCTGCCAGAAATCATGAATTGCCTCATTTCTGTCACTCGGCCTTGCTGGGTGGCATTACATTATTTATGAGTAATGCAATCCATGTTTTCTAAACATTCCTCCTTGCAATTTAGGGTTTGGTTTTTTTCAAGGTTTCAGATACTAAGTCATGCTCAAACTCATCAAAAGCCAACATTTTGATGCTGTGCTCTGCGACTGCCAACTGTACAAGCAAATACTGGTGTGGTAACTCATTCTGTCCTAATGGATTTACAGAAAACACACCAAAGTGTTTTGGGAGAATTTAAAAGACAATCAATGCTTCCGAGCCATTCAAAAAGGCTAAATACAAAAAGCTTTAAGCTCAAAAAAGCAGCTTATATGCACATAGTGAAGTTAATACCCAATTGCACTGGGAGAAGAGAATGTGCCAGCCCACACAAACCCTGCAAGACTTTTCCCTGGAAGGTATTTCCACCAAAATTCAAACCAAAATCAGGAAGGTAAAAATTAGCTCAAGAAATACTCTGACACCTTGATCCCTCAGGAAGCACAGCTCTGAGGATGAAACAATTTGTAAAGTTCATACTGTGAGTCAAACAACTTCCACAGCAACTCCAGAGGAAATCTGCCACTGTATCTCACAGTAGAATAACTTTTGAAGGCAACTATGAATCACCCCCTTCCCTGCTCCACCACACCCATAAAAAGGGGACTTTTAATGGGCCTCCCAAATCAATACTCTGAGTAAGAGAGAGAAAAGCCAAATCTCAGGATTTTCTCTGCCCAAAGTTTGTATGGAAAATAAAGAGAACATTAAGGATGCCTGCAGTACTTCATCAAAAACTGAAATTAAGAAAACCCAATCCAACACAATTTAACATTTTTACCACGAAGAGCTGTGAGCTCTGAAAGAACAATGTAGGACATGGAAATGAAGACAATCAGCACTGATACGACTCGGTTACACCACAGAACACCCCCTGAAGGTTGAATCTCCCTGCCATTTGGAAGTTTACTGAACATTCTCCTGGTGGAAGTACAATGCCTGACCTGTGCCTAGAGCAGCTTTTCCTTCACCTCACTTTCCCCACTGAACATTTTATTGCTGTTCCTCGGTTTGGTTTCACCCCAAGCAGCCACCTTCACATCCTGCTCCGACTTTCAGTGATGTTCAAATTCCATGGACCAGGAGAGCCACAATGCCTCCCAGATTCCTTAGCCTAAGCCTTCACACAAACAGGACATCACCTGCAGCAGTGCTTCACCCAAGATGTCCTGGCACACGCTTCCACACTTTACTCCAGGGATACTCACACTCCAGTCTGTGTTCCCCTCTCTGCTTATTTCATCCCACGTTTTCCCCTCATGCACAGAAAGCAAAGCACAATCTCAGTGTCTTTCTCTCTCTCATGACTGAGCTTTAATCCTCGTTTGTTCCACCAAGGATGCTTTGTGTCCTCCTGTTCCAACACCCCAAGACCTGGAATGTGAACACTGCACTTAACACTTCCCTCATGACAGAGCAGACATAGGAAGAGCCATCCATGGTGCTGGACACTGCCTGAGCCCACAGGGAACACTCTGCAGCAGCTTTGCCAAAATCCAACATATTGCAGCCTAACAACAGGGAAATTCACTCCAAAGGAAAACAAAACCGTTTACAGGTTCCTCTTGAAAATCTGTTTATCAGGAGGCAACTACAATTCCACCAGGTTATAATTAGAGTGCATTTAACACTGTGTAAGGGAGCATCATATGAATTCCACCAGACTGTTAAAATCCTGCATCTTAAAGTATTCCCAATCCATCACACCCTCAAGCCAGGCAACAGCTAAGGTAGGGCGTTTTCCCAGCCAAATCCATCATCGTCCTTAAATCTCCAAGTATGTTAGAAAAGGCTCTCCATATGGAGCTGGAAAGGCAGGTTTTGTGTTGACACCTTCAGTTTCAGTCTTGTATTTTCGCTACCTGTGGTACACATCAAGTGACAGACATGGAACTCCAAGTGGCTTTGGACATTCCCTTCGCCATTGAGGTACAGCCAGGGAATTGCTGATTAAACACTGCCCAACTCTCCTCCGCTGTTCTGCCAGACTTGGAACGAATTATCTTTAAAAACTGAAACAGAACTTCCTTCTCCAACCCTCAAAATCCATTTAAACCACAGAGTTGATAAATACCGAGCACGTGCTTTTCCTGGCAAAAGGATCAAACGGCCAAAACGTGAAGATTTTCAGAGAATCAAAGAACGATTTGGGATGGAAGGGACCTTAAAGCCCATCCCATTCCACCCCCTGCCTTGGGCAGGGACACCTTCCACTTATCCCAGGTCACTCCAAGCTCCGTCCAACCTGGCCTTGAACACTGCCCAGGGATGGGGCAGCCACAGCTTCACTGGGCAACAGCCACCTCAGAATGATTGTTACGAAGCAGCACACCCAAAGGCACAGGAATTAGCCCCAAAACTCAGCGTGCTTACACACAGGGGCCAAACACGCGGTGCGTGCCCAGCAGGAGCTGCTCGAGGGAGCGCTGCCCGGTCCCGCCGGGCTCTGCGGGTCCGTCCCTCGGGCACCGGCACGGCGCGGGTTACGCAAGCCGGGCACACCGGTTATGAAATACCGACAATTCCTCCTCCACTCCCGGCACGGGAAGCAGGGCACGGAGAGCTCGGCCCCGGCTCTGCTCGGTACCGGGGCTCTGCCCGCGGGGCTCAGCTCCTCCCGCCCGATCCCTCACGGGATGGGCTCGGCCCGGCCGCTGCTCCGCGGCACCGGGGCAGGCACCGGGAATTGGGGAAGGGATGGCGCGGGAGGGGCCGTTCCCCGCCCCCGCCGGGCCCCGCGCTCACCTGCGCTGCCGATTTCCATTCATGGAGCTGGGGCGCAGCCGCTCGGGGCTGCGGCGGCCGGCGCGGGGCTGCGCTGGGCGGCGGTTCCTCCGCCGCGCTCCCGGCTGGGCCGCTCCCGGCGCTGCTCCCGGTGGCGCTCCCGGAATCCCCGGCGCTCCCGGTGCCGCTCCCGGCGGTCCCGGCCCCTCACGCGGCGGCGGAGGCGGAAGTGGCGTG
>VWYO01010719.1:79832-104427 GCA_013400275.1 Rhadina sibilatrix | reverse complement strand
GGCCGCCTGCGCCGGGAAAACACAACGCGAGCCCATCGGGAGTCACAGCGGAAGCAGCGGGGGGTTATTCCCGAGCCCGCAGTGTTGCGGTGTTTCAGTACAACGCATTGTGTCTGCGGCGTCTTCTCCCCGCCGCAGCAGCTGCCGTGTGCGGCGGCTTCCAAGGTTTCCAGCCCGATCCCCAATAAACTCAGCTGGTGTCTTGTAAAGCCTCACTAAACCCGCCCGAAGGGCCCCGCGCCCCGGCCCCGGGGATGCCCGGTGTTCCGATGCCGGGACACGGACACGCGGGGTGGGAGCGCCCGGAGCCGCCGGCACGGCCCGCACGCTGCCCCCGCTCCGGGACCTGGAACACGCGGAACGAGCAGCCAGAGGGTGATCGGGCCCTGAACGGGCTCCCCAGGGAATGGTCACGGCACCGAGACTGCCAGAACTCAAGGAGCGTTTGGACAAAGCTCTCAGCACAGGGTGGGATTGTTGGGATGTCTGTGCAGGGCCAGGCGTTGGACTGGACGATCCTTGTGGATCCTTTCCAATTTAAGGATATTCCATGATTCATGATTCGATGATTCACTGTATCAACATAAATTCAGAGTTTATGCTTGCCCCGTTCTCATTTTTTGAGACATTTTAGCGATGTTCAGTACCACTCCATTACAGATTTGTTACACAAACTGGCACCAAACAAGCAGAGGAGTGAAAGAGGCAAATGGCATGTGGGGAAGAGATTAAATTGTGATAGGCTGAGTGCTGGGTCAGGCAGTGACACCTTTATCTCTATTTCCTCTGCCCTCAAAAGATCATTTTTTGGTAAGAACCGTAGATTGGGAGTTATCCAAGTGGGCTTGAACCTGCTACTCACTGTCACTTCTTTTGGTAGTGAGAGGGGTCCTTCCCCTGGGAAACAACTGGGAAGGTACTGAAGAACTGGAATTGTGGGCCAACAGAAGTTAAAGATCCATAATCCAAATTTCAGGGTCATTATTAAGAATTACCATCCTGAAGATTCCCAGCTGAATTAGCCTTTAAAAGCATAAATTTAGTTTTCAGGTAAGTGACGCAGTAAGGATTTTAAACCCATGCAAATTAAAGGTAACCTACTGGAATATTTCCTTAACTGAAATCGGGAGTGGGAAATGTGATCTCCAGGATGAAGCAGATACATGGGAGACAGGCATCTCTGCAAACACACATCCCTCAGGGACAGCACATCTGGTCCCACAGCTTGGGCACTGTAATCAGCACCAGGGCCGGGGCTCAAATGTCAATCCAACACTTGAAACCAGTTTTCTGACCCGTTTTCCAGGACTACAGACCCTGCTGCACAAGGCACGATTTGCTGTAGTACCTCACACAGGAAAATCCCCTTTAAAATTGCTAAAGATTCTGTTATGTAGTAGGAATCATTTAAAATAGACGATACAACCCCCAAAGCAGCCAGATGCTTGCAGGACCTTGGTGCTGCAGTTAGGTAAATTAACTGAAGTGCATGCCATTAGCAAGCACTTCCTTAAGATTCCTTGGCATTATTCAAAAACCCAGTTACAGCTCAACTGCTAAATCATTCATTGCCTCAAGGTCTGCCCCTACACCTTTGTAAGGTAAAACAAAGAACTCCTCCAACAAAGAATGAACAGGCTGGCAAACAACCTCCAGTTTTGGACCCTAAAACTCAAACATAAGCTGCTGGCATTGGAGAAGACCAGGATGTTTGCAAGAATTGCAAAGCTGGGAAATGTAAAACATGATGGAAAATGCAAAACAAGAGGCAGTGCAGAAACCCAGAGGATCAAGTTTAACCTCAATCCAAAAGGAGTCTGAAACCTGTCCTCAAAGCACCTCAGAGCTAAGAGCCCCTGAAGCACGTGGTGAGGCTGGAGGAACAGCAGAATTTGATGTACATTTCTGTTATCTGATAACCCAGGAGCCCAAAATCAGGCAGTTCTCAGGTGACATTTTAATAAAAAACTGGAATTGTACTGTATTCCCCGAAGTTTTAAGCACATTTCTTTGCTGAAGTGTTCCTCTCATTGAGCTGAGATCTGGACAGTGAGGGGTGTTGGATGCTCTGCAGTGTCTGATGCAATTCAGCTCCAGTCAGCGTTTCCCTGTTTGTCCCCCAGCCTTTCCCGAGGGGATGGCTGGGATGCGCATGTCCCTTCCCCAGGCGATGTGACTCAGGAGTGTCACCCCGACATATTCACATTGCTTTTATTTAGGTCTTCTGCCAACAGTTACAGGGTAACAGACACTTGGGACTGCAAAGTCGAACTTTTTTGCAAGCAAAAAATCAGGACCAAGGCAAAAAAAAAATAAAAAAATAAAAAAAAAAAATCCACAAAGGCAATTAAATCAAATCCAATATAAATACAATGTTCTGGAGCTCTTTAATCATACTGCTTTCTTTAATAAAGAGGTGGTTAGGATCTTACAGTATTTTCTTTTGGCCTAATCCAAGGATTTTGTTACTCTTCACCAGTCTTAATTCCACACATACAAAAAAAATTGATATTCAACCTTTAAAATATAAGCCATATTTTCTTAATAAAATAAGTTTTGTGCTGCTGCTTGTTTAGTAAGTACTGTACATCAACTGTTCACGGCTATTTAACAAATGGACCATACAGAGTTCAAGCTAGAGCAAAAAAAAAAACCCACAAGAAAAATAACAACCCAAACTGAGCATCCTGTAAACACCCTATGTACAGTCCCACACTTGCTCGTAGAAAGGAGGTACGAAAGGGGCTGGAAATCGAACACAAAAGCACTGGAGTCCTGGAAATTTTCTTTCACAACTATTGAAGTGCAAATCACTCAGGCAAGATATGAATTTCACTTGTTTATTGCTCTCCTGCTGTCTGGCTTCCCTTCCTGAAACAATCACATTCTTTTATTTCACACTGATTTTCCAAGAAGAAAACCTTCCGCGAGGCAACGCTGGATGCTCGGGCTGTTTGAGACATCGTGTGTGCGATCCCAGAACACCCCGACTGCCCTGGAAGCTGCGGGGAGAGGGCAGAGCAGCCCTCCCACCACATTCTGCTCAGATATGAGATAAGGGAAACAACAGCATTCAACAGGTAAATGAAAGCTAACTCCTCTTCCCACAGAACTGCATGCACTCTGCGACGCTTCCAGTCGCAGGTGTGTTTACTCGTGCGCGTGGAGAAGGCAGAGACTCGGAGCTGGTCGGGATGCCCGTGTGGGGTTTGTGGCTAACTACAGATCCTGATTTGTACCTGGGGTAACACCTATCCGCTACAGGCAGCAAAACGCACCTCAACATGCAGCTACTCATTTGCATCTCGGACAAGAGAGGGGGAGAAATGCTGATGCCAGAGCGCGGAGAGGGTACGGTGCATAGTCCGGAATAGAAAACATGCGGGTCACTCCAACCTCTCTAAACTTCTTCAAAGTGGAAACAGGGTTTAAAGGGCACAGCAGCTACTGAGTTTGGCTTTTTTGTTTATCCAAAACCATGAAAACCCAACGCAGAGGGTGAAATAAGGGCAGAACACGATCTGCAAGTCAACAGCTGAGAGTTTCAGAAGCTGTGAAGCTTTTGTGTAGTTAAAATTGCTGTTAAAAGTAGGTGCTACATCAGCAAGTCTTCATTCATAGTTTTCTATGAACAGCCACCTTACAAATGAGTGCAAATCTTAAAGGTCCATTTTACATTTCAAGTCTCAAGGTTAAAAAAAATTGTTACAGAGCAACAAGCTGTTTCTGTAAATGCCCACACTATCTCTTTTCAAATGGTTAAAAATGGCACGTGCTATGCCACAGCTACTAAAAGACATTTCAGAATTCTAGACCCAACTAAAACACTAAAAGAAAAACGAGGAACCAAAATACCTTTGCCCCTCACTGCAGAGCAGCAGCCAGGCGCGTTCCGGTGTAATGCTGGTGAACAAACTGATTTGCAGAGAGAACCTTGACCTTGACCCCGATTTTATTCGTAATGAGGAGCTTTCTAACACCAGGTGAGCGGGAACAGCCCCTCTGAGATTGTTTTGCTCTCAATGAACACAAGCCAGAGTTCGGAGGATGAGATGGAGGTGCTGATTGGTGTCACTATGCAGGCACTTGTGTAGAGGAATGTAGGCTTCTCATGTTGACACTTAGTGTTGATGTGTTCCCTACGCTCTAAAAGCCTTCCTAAGAGTTCCCTACCTACTGACCACGGATAGTTCCTGGTCTCCTCCCCGTCACCTTGAGGATATACAGCAGTGGAGGTTGACACAAGGTGCAAAGGAGGATATGAACCAAACGCTGTGGTCTTGAGGAAAAGAGGACTGTGCTAAACGTAGGATCTTCACCAAATGTGACATCAGCGGGCTCAGCACTTAGTTTGCATAGCATAGTGATGTTGTCACTGTTCACAAACACGTTGCCCCAAAAGAAAACGGGAAGAGTGAGTTCCCGGGGTTAGGACAGCTCAACGGGCCAACATGACCGGTGTGGTTTTCATGAAGGCAAGGCAAGTTTCAACGTCAGAAAGTACAAACCAAAGAGGTGTAGATGTGCTTCTATCCGCGCGCGGGCCAGGGGCAGCGCTCGCCTGGGGCCGCCTGGGCAACGCGTTCGGCAGGAAAATGATACCAGAGCTCTTCCCCTCAGAGCGTGGCAGGAGCGTGCGCCTCGTTTGTCTCTTGAAGGAAGCGCTGTGAACACTTTCATAGAAAAAAACCCCAGATAATGTGCCCGGAGGATATTGGTACTGAGCTGCCACCACGGCCCCGCCACCGTGCGTACGGTCACTGTGCAGCAAAACGGGTCTGAAAAGCAGTGACCAGGTTCCTGTGGGGAAAAAGGCTGTTTTCCTGGTACAAGCACAAATCAGGGAGTTTCCCCCGTGACAACAACAGCGACTTCATCATTCTAAGGAACGATCTGGTGTGCTTTCAGAATAAAAACCCTGGGCATGGGAGCAGTGATACCATGACACAAAGAGCAGCAAAACCTAGCAGCAGAGAGGGTGAGAGCCTGGAGGTGGGGATGTGGTAGGTGGGAAAGCAACTGGCCTGGGCAGACACGTGCAGAATGCACAGGGGCAACGGGCACTGCGGAGCACCCGGCACAGCACAGGCTGCAGTCGGCAGCACTCATCGGACAGAAATGCTGGAGAGCTGTGGAGAGCACACAGCCTCAGGAAGTGCAGGGATGTAAACTCTGAGAATGTTAATGACTTGTGGATTTTGGCAACAGACTCAATATCGTATAAAAATAATGTTTAGTAAAAAAATCCCGGTGTCCATCATAAAAATTCAGGGGAGAAAAAAAAAAGAAAGAAAAACATGGATAGGGCTTTCTGTCCTCATGGGATGGAGATGCCCCCATTTGTCAGAAACAGTTTTAAATAACAAGTAGTACATTGGAAACAAAAATGGGTCAGCAGCCATTAAACGTGTCCTGTATGAAAGTGCACATCTTTCAATGGGGTTTAACCACCGTGAGGTCGTGATCTGACACAAACTGCAACTGAGGACCATAGAAATTAACTCCTTCTGATGGAAATATGGACCACCATCAAGACAAGATTACTAGTTTCCTTACAAGATTAAAAACATTGAAATTTTGCAGCATCATAGTAAGGCACTCACCCATGGAAAAGTCTGTGACTGTTGCTTTGAGCGGCAGCAGCTGACTAGCTTGTAACACGAGGAAGACAGTTTTCAGTTCTGAGCTAAGTGCTAGGGTGCCTTACATTATCCGGGGGGAATTACTTGGGGGCGGGGAACTGTTAGTGTTACAATTCTCCTATAAACTAGTTGGTTCTTTTTTTTTTTTTTCCCTCAACCCATTAAAGCATCTCATAATCTAAAATATTAGTTTTATAAATCTAGTCTTCTGTTTTAAGGCTCTAAAAATCCCCTCCCCCCAACACCCACAAAAAATACCTACCAGCGCCTGGTGGGCAACGGAGGACCAAAGCCGCCAGTTCACAGTCAGGAGTCTCTAGTATTGCATCTTAAAAATGAAAACCTGCTTCTGCCTCCTGGGAGTTTTATCCCTTCCCTTGAATGCCTTCATGTGTTTGGTCAGGTCAAAATTTTGCAAAGCCAGAAAAAAATTAAAAAAATAATCATCATCATCATCATCAGTCTCTTCCAATCCTACAAAGGTGTTGGATCTTTCTGTCCCGTGGTGCTGGTCTCCTGCCTCGAGTCGACACTGCCTGCCCTGCAGTGATTTCTCATTGGAAAAAAAAAACACAAGGTGTCCCAATGCTTCCTTTTTTGTATGGCTCCTACAAATCTGAAAGCTTTCTTGAGTGAGGTAACAAAAGTTAGGCTTTCAAGCAAAGTACATGGTACGTAAAGTGTCCTGATGAACCTGCACAGCCTTCGCCAAGGCCTGGGGGTCTCTGCCGTTGCTCTGTCCAGATATATGGCTGCCCTCGCCACTGAAAATCAAGGAAATCACTGCGTAATTATTTCATATTTTCCCCCCAGGGAGAAACTGAGAAACTCCCCTGGAGATGGGGATCAGCTGAGAGCAGCACAGGATCACCTCACTGCAGTGCACAGGGATGCTGTGCATGCTGGTGACCGTGACTGTACTGCAGATTCCAGCACCCTGAGGCAGCTGGAAATGCTCAGACACTTCAGGAATGCTCCCACAAGCCTGAGATGAGCTCAGGGTAGGATTTAATCCTCCTTTATCCCCGTTCCCCCTGTGCTGGGCCTTAAGAGGATGCAGCTACATTCAGGCCCTCCCTTAGAAAGGCTTTGCTGCAGCGCTCTTGGACACACTTTCAAACATCAAGGTCCCTGAGCCATGCCTGGCTCTGCCCTCCCAGGACCACGGGCTGTTTGCCCCTCACCTGTCGTGCTCCTTGTCCACGAGGTGGTACCGTGCCCGGAAAGCCACCAGCCGGGCGTAATAGGCTGGGGCGGGGATGGAGACGGAGCGGGTGCAGCGCACGTAGGTGTGGCACAGCTGGTACGTGAGGATCTGCAGCTCGTCCGCCGTGAACCGGTTGTCATCCCAGAGCACGTAGTAGTGGGACGGCCGGCTCGTGCCCTGGGAAGGAGGGAGCCGGTGTGAGAGGTGCTGCTTGCACCCCGATGCAGCTGCCTTGCATCCCCATCAGCCCCTCCCTGATCCAAGTGATCTGTCAGCCACCCTAGGCAGGAGGGATGCCTGTGCTTCCCTGCTGTGAGAACCCCACAGGGCAGCGAGGCAGGAAAGCCTTTGGCACTGTTGTGCAAAGCAGTACTAATGCTGCTGCCTGGTGCCTGCTCCCTCTGTGCTACACAGCCCACTGCATCCCCCACTGCATCCCCACCAACCCAGGCCAGCTCCCACTGTCTGCACAGGGGAGGGGAAGTGGAGCAGCCTCCCTTCTGGAAGCAGCTGCAGATTACACGAGTGCAGTTTTTCCAGTCCAGTTTCTGACTAATCTTGGCTGCCTGCAGCCAGGCAGCTGCAGAGCAGGCAGGGACGGCTGGCCTGGCTCTCCCACCCACGGCCAGACAGCAGGTCCCTGCCGACGACCGGGCGCCCCGGCGAGCCCGGCACGCTCAGACACCAGCTGACAAGCTGCTGAATTGGCTGCTCTGAAGGAGGAAAATCTCTTAGGAGAGACCCTTGGCTCTAAGAGAGAAACCGAGTACGTGCCAGACAATGCAGCAGCAGCACGGACCTGGCACCTGCTTGCCAAACCACCGCAGTGGCAGCTCAGATCCAACTATCC
The DNA here is from genome assembly GCA_013400275.1 of Rhadina sibilatrix. Lineage (NCBI taxonomy): Eukaryota > Metazoa > Chordata > Aves > Passeriformes > Phylloscopidae > Rhadina > Rhadina sibilatrix. The sequence goes on along the minus strand of VWYO01010719.1, from coordinate 96,728 downwards.
TCAAATCCAACTGCCCACGCCTCCGTGCTGAAGGGAGGCTGTGACAGGGCCAGGACAAATGCACAAGAGCACAATCTATAACAGCAGCTAAAAAACCCAGCAGCATCCCAAGAGCCAGCACTGGACCACAGTACCTGAATGCCTGCATGACTGCACAGGTAGAAATCAAACTCAAAGGGGTGGGTGATGTTGGTATCCACTGTTGTTCCTGCTGGGATGTTCCCACTCTTTCCAATCTGCAAGGAATAGAAAGAGATCCGAGCACTGCAGAGTTTGGTTATTTCCAGTTGCCAAAAGAACTATCCTTAACACAGCTGCTCTGCCTCAGGACCATGGTGGAGGGTCCCCATCTCTGTTTGAGATGTAGAGACAGTCTCCAAGTGCCCATTCAGGAGAGACAGAAGCAGCTCAGCCTACTCTGCTTCCTGCCCAAATAGGCCTGCTGGCATTTTTTGCAGGCATCAACACCAGACATGACATGGAGACATAGCCAACAGCATGGGAAAGAGAGCAGCAGGGGAGGGCTGGGCAGGGGTACATCCTACTACAGAGATAAGGATTAAATGAGCAGAACTCCAGGGATCTCTGTAGAGCATGTGCTGGAGTCTGTGCCAAAAGATACTGGGGCTTTTACATCCTGATCAAAAATTGTCCTTAGTTCCCAAGATTATATCTTCCTGCTCGTGTGGAGCAGTCTGGTTAGACTCAATCTAACTATTAAATTCAGATGAAATCTAGGAACAGTGACAGCAATCAATGTTACTTCAGAGCACACATGAACAAGCTGTGAGCAAGCAAGGGGTTATTCAGCCTGTCATGTCAGCAACTGCAGCTATCACCAAAACAACAGATGTTTTCAAGCTGACAGAGGCTATTTCAAGAGTCACCAGGATCATCAGCACCCAGTAACTCATAATAACAGCAAACAGCTGGCTGGAGTTCTAGAAGCAGACTAATCTCTGTGGCTGTAGGAGTCCACTGAGCAGCACGTTTCATTCAGAACGAGCTCTTCCTGCCAGTGGTGAGATTTCCCCTCAGCAAAGCCAGGGCTGGCTCTTCCATCAGACAGGGATGAATCAGCCGCCTCCAGCCCTGGCACCCTGCAGCACTCACCCTCTCGTTCTTGTCTGCACAGAAGAGACGGGTGTGATGCCTCTTCTGGACCACAATGTAGGTGATGCCAGGCTGGTAATCCTTTTCCAGTTTGATGCAGGCGTCTCGGATTGCCAGGAGCTCATAGTGAAGGATCTGAAGAGACAAGGGCACACAGAACGAGGTGACACACCAGCACCCAGCTGTCCCTGGGCACCCTTAAGGAACCTCACGGGAGCTGGTGCAGCCCCGCCGGCCTACAGGGACCTGAGGGTTCCTCACCTGTGGGAGCTGCCCCTCAGGAACACCATCGCGGTAGAAGATGATCCTGGTGGGTTTGAAGCGTGTGGATTTGTAGAACTGGATGAGGAGCTCCCTCACCATGTAGGACAAGTCCTCAATGATCTCTTGGCGAGGACGCTGCACGCGCACCGTGGCACAGTAGCGGCTCGGGTGGGCATCCATGCTGCCCACAACCTGCAGCGACAGACAGGCCAGGCCTGTGTCTTACACCAGCAAGGACAGAGGGGATGTGGGACATTCCCAGCCTCCACCTGCTTCCCCCACACACATGAGCCATGAGCAGAGCACCTGAACTCACAGATCAGATGAGACAGCAAATACTGTACAGGCAATCAGTACCCAAAAGGGACATCCTTGGTCATGGCCACATCCTGATGTCACACTGCCACGCCCTTTTAAACATTTGTGGGAATTTCCAATGAGACAACTTTGGTTGGTGCCACTGAATATCGGTGGCTGTGGGGGACTGATGCTGTTCTGCCCTTGCTTCACTTCTGCCTGGCAGCGAGAGGGAGTGGGGCTGCCCCAGACAGCCACGGGCTGCCCGAGGACATGGTGGGTTGAGTCACTGTGTGGCAGCCATTGAGCAGGGAGCTCCCACTGCAGTGCAGGCAGACCTCAGACTCATCAGAGCAACAGATGAGGGGCAGCTGAGCTTGGCTGTGACACAGGGCTGGGGACACAGCGTGAATCAAGTGCTGGCCCATGCTGGGGAACAGACACCCAGCTGCCTCACTCTCCACGCTCAGCAGTGACTGCACTGTGTGCCCCACATCCCCTGAGCAGAGGGAAAGCACCACAGACTCCACATCCTCAGCAGTGTGAATCTGCTGCCTCTGCTCTCCCCAACACTTTCATTTCACTTTGCAAACAGAGCCCTAGGGCTGGGGCTCCTCCACTGGAGCCCCTGTGTACAACAGAAACTGTTCTTTAGTTTCAGCCACAGACCCACTGCTACTGTCTAATCAGCAACACACCAAGGACAAGGTCAGGTTGCTCCAAAGGCTGTACCCTTCTCCTCCCCTGCATCTTCAAAAAAGCTTTCACAAAAATAAGAAAAAAGCCCCAGTGGTCCTGCACAAACCACAAAAGATATTTTCAGAGGGGAAGCTCTGCCGCCAGGAAACAGACTGTTCTGTCCCACCCACACCTACAGCAAACAGCCCAAAGCCTTTCCCAACCCCTTCTAATTAAGAAAAAAAACACTCCTCCAAAGACGCATTTGCATGCCAAGGAAAACCTGAGCTGTGAGACCTGGAAAGTTAAGAACTTAATAGGAAAATGCTGACATGCCTATCCTGCATGGCAATGAGCACAGGGCAGTGTCTCCCAGCCCAGTGGAGGGCACAAGCTGTCCCTGGCCCCGCTGGCACCGGGCAGCACTTCACTCCAGGGATGCTCATTCTTAATTTGAGAAGAAGGCAAATCCTCCTCCACAAAGGGCTCAGAAGTCCAGTCACCCCAGTTTCCCCCATGTCCCAAACCCCAGCTCTCCAGCAGTGGGAAGGCCCCTGAAGGGCTGCAGCTGGACAGGGATGTCCCAGGATGACTCCATGCAGCACCAAGCTCCCGGCAGTCTCAGGGCCACGCTCGGGGCCGGCACATCACGAGCCCCATCTGGTGGCAGCTGCCAGTCTCCCGTAGCTCCCAAAAACTGCAGCTTCCCTGTGCGGAGAGGCAGGAAGGGATCGGGACTCAACTTCCCAAGATAAAAACACCTGACAGGGTATGGGCCCAACCTGGTAAGTGTCATCATGGGGACAGCAGTAACACATGGACACGTGAGTGCCATTCCAGCTCCTGCATCCTGCAGGGTTTTTGGGCACCAAGCTGTGAACTTACAGCCGTTATGGAGGGTTTCTTCCCATCTCCTGCTGGCGGGTGAGTGACATCAGCCCCGAGGAAGATCACCGGCTGCTGAAAGACTGCAGAGCTGGTAGGAGAGAAAACAAGCAGTCAGCCTTTGGGGCCATCTCAGGGTGATGTACAACCCAATGGAGATGAGTAGATGATATCAAGGATATCTCCTGACCTCCAACTCTGGCCTGGACACATCCACAGCTTGTTATCAACAAGGCAAAACAAGTTACAAACTCACATTTCAAAGAGCTATTTTATGAAAGCCCCCTCTTCTCCATGTAAAGCCAGGCAGGCAGCACCACAAGGGACTTGAGGTACAACCTCAAAACTATGAGAGGCAGTGGCCATACGAACCGCTGGTGAGGCACAAGGATGTTGTTGATCCCGCCAAGCTTGACGTTGATCTTGAGGCAGAGGTTGGAAAGGGTCTGTGGGGAGGTTTTCACCACGTTCTTGACCTGGACACACTGTGTGGCCATTCCCAGGAGAGTGTCCCCAACACGCTTCACTTCAGCTGTGGGCAGAGAAAGCAGGTGAGCACAGAGGCAATCAGCCCCACACCACTTCCAGCAGCACCCTCAGGCATGGGGAGAGAGAGCCCTGCAGGAGCCAGCCCTGCTGAGCCAGCCCAAAGCCCTTCTCTCTGTGCTCGCCCCAGACGCACCGTACACCGGCGTCTTCCCTGGCAGGATGACAATGATGAGCTGAAGCCCTGAATAGGTGTTCTTGAGGTGTCGGAACATGGGCTCCACGCTGTCTGCACCCTGGGCATACTTGCAGAAGCAGGGCTGGCCCTGGATCGGCATCCCGGCGTCCTTGGAGATCTTGCGCAGCTGGTCGGTGAAGTTCCTGTGCCAGGAGGAGAAGCCGTGAGCCCTGAGCCTTCCTGCATGCCAGCTGTGCCACTGAGCACGGAGCCCCACGGCCAAATGCTGCAGCATGGGACAGAGACAGGGCCATCACATCACCTGTTGGTGGTTCTCTGGCACCCAGCACATACATGGCACAGGAAACACAAGACCAGCACATGTCAGGGCTGAACTGTCCCCTCTTGGTGCCCTCTTACCCACGTACTGACTCCTAATACAACAGAGCTGAGCCCTTCTCCCTTAGGAAGCTGGAGCAGTGGGAAACAAACCTGCTGCCTGCAACAGCTGATTTCCAGGTGATTGCAAAGCTGATGCCAGCCTGCACTTACCACAACTCAGCCATACTCTGGATTTTTGGAATGCCAAGGACTGATTTGATGTGGCGAGAGCCAGAGGGAACACAAGGCTCACAGCTCTGCTGCAAAGGGATCATGGGAGGAGTACGGTGTCACTCCCACCTGCACCCAGGTACTGCAGACATGGACACTCTGAGCTCTTCCAAACCCCAAACACTGACCATGCCAAGAAGAGACAGAAGAGACACCAAAAGTGCTCACCTCAGTACATCCACTCTCAGTCAGGAGAAACCTGAGGCCCCAGAAGAATTCAAAATCAAAGTGACCATTTCCCTAAATCAAATAAACTGTGCCTGCTCTGTGTGACTTTGCTACAGAAACATACTCTCTAAACTACCAAAGCTTTTCTGAAAGCCCAAAACTTCTCTGTAATAACCCATGGAAAGTTAGGATGCTTCCTACATGAATTACATAATTTCAGATTATTGTAGAAACTTTTAATCTCAGAACCCCTTCTCTCTGGGGAGATTCAGACTAGAAGAGTTCAACACAGCTTTAAAGCTGGCAGTTTCATCTCCCAGTACTGCAGCTCCCTGATGCAAAGAATAGATAGAGGAGAACCTGACTGACAGCTCACAGGTACTCACTCCAACCTGGCTGCTTTGTGATGGCTTAAGGACCATTTGCAGCTGGGACAAACAGTTAGGCTCTCTGGATAAACCAAGAGCAATAGGAACTGGACACCTCTCTCAGATTGGTACCACAAGCAGTGGAGCTTCCTGCAGCTCCAGCACTGGTGATGCTGGACACGCAGTCCCCGGCTGTGAGCAGCAGTGTGGCCACCTCTGGAGCCACAGCCCCTCTGGCTTCCCCCACCCACATGGGCTGCCCCTTTCCTTACTTCAGCACCTCCTCTCGACACTGCTTCTGCGGGGCAAAGCAGGCAATGGCCCAGACTTTGATCTCAATGCCGTTGTAGAACTGCTTCCCTCGCATGTCCCACACGCCCTGGTTGGGAGTTGCAATGGCCCGGTTCTGCAAGGCAAACAGAGCGTCAGAGCGCGGCCGCAGCCTGCCCGGCCCCGCAGCCCCAGGGCCCCTGCATGGGCTGGGGCTGTGCTCCCTGTCCCAGTGCTGGAGCTGGAGCTGACTCCCTGGCAATGGGCAATCCACAGGCTCAGCTCCTCAGCAGTGGCAGAAAATTCACCCGAGCTGCCCTATGCTGAGCACCCTTCTCCTCTTCATCTCATCACCAATGAGTCTTGGCTACAACTTTCAGAACCAGTTATATTGCAAAAAACTCAAAAAACCCAAAGCCAAGGTACTTTGATAAAACATTCCAGCTCTAACATGAAGGTAACACAACTTTTGCTGAGAAACAGTGTTTCCAGGTGTTGACAGCATCTCCCTGCACAGTGCAGCCCAGTCCAGGCAGCCCCACTTACCCGGCCTCCATACTGCAGGATGGGAGCCGGCAGCACCCGCCCTGTCACCTCCGTCATATCATCCTTCACCTTGATCCCAAACTCCTGGATGTATGGATCCAGGTTGTAGCTGGCATTCTTCATCTGCAAAGGGAAGGAAGGGCCATGGGAGGGAGTAAGAACAGTTGCTGCACCCCAGGCAGCTGCAGCTGGCCTGGAAACGTGGGCATCTGAAGCCCTGTTCTCCACAGAGCTGCAGGTGGAGCAGCTCTGACGGGAAGGCAAGCAGATCAACACTGAGGCTCAAACCCTCTCCTGCAAACTGACCCATGGGGACCTGATTTTGAAACACACTAAACAACACAACTAACAGCACAGCTTGTTCCTGAGATTTAAGATTTCAACAGGAAGGTTCAGACTGGCAAGAAACTTATCAAGAGTCCCAGAAGGAATATCAATATCCCTGGCTTCAAAAGCCCAGATGTACGTGTTTGGAGAACAACAGCCCCGTTAACCAGTGGCCAGGCACAGACAGTTTCTGTACTGCAGCCCCAACACACACAGCCCCATGTACACCCACAGCCAAGGGTGTGTCTCTAATCTGTTTCCCATTTTTAGTTCCAGATCTCCTTGGGTCAGGTTCCATCAGTGCAAGGGCCTGAATTTGCTGCACGTGCATTTGCATGGTCTCATTGAGCCAGGCTCCCCTGTGCCAGTGTCCATTACACACACACAGGCACCTGTGTGCAGGGATTCAGTGGGAAGAGGGGGATAAAACCCCACCATTAACCTCACCAACATCTTCTCAGTAGGTCACACCTCTCCACCACAGAGCAGCTGAGGAGCAGGACCATGGCAAAGTCCACCATGGACACGATGCCATAACCTGCCATTGGTGCCAAGCCCCAACCCCACTCTCCATGGGACTTGAGTCACGTACCAGGCGACTGATCTCCTCCTGCCTGTCTGGGGCAGACCTGGCTGTTGCTTTTATCATGGTTGACGTTTGATTGTCCGTGAGCTTCTTGATACATCGCTGGCCTGCCACGATGTTACACACCTGCACGGGGAGGGGACAGACAGCAGCCATGTGTTGGGGACAGGTAAGACATGAGGGGACCACAGCTGAGCACAGCCCCAAACCACAGGCGCCAACACTCACCTCCAAGGGAAGGTACGTGTGTTTTTGTTCTTGGCCAACCTGGAGACAGGGCAGGTGAGGGTATTTCAGCTGCAGGTTGTATTTCTGCTTGAAGTACTGAGCCACTGTGCACTCCACTGTCTGACCACTCTCCAGCTGCAGTGGGAACCTGGCAGAGGCAGGACACAAGGGATGCACCTACTCAGAACAGACACTTCCAGACCACAGGCACTATGTACTGTGGCTGGGAAAAGGGAGCTGCCAGGCTCTCACTCTGAGCTGCCATACAACAAAACAAAAAGCACAACAGTGGTATTTTCAGAAATGGAGTCAGGAATACTTTTACTCCAGTGTGGGACTGAGGTCCCTAAATAAAGCTCTCCCTCACTAATCCAGTTAATCGGAGCACATGTTTATTGCAGGATGTGCCACACATGCCATGGTTGGGCACAAAAATACAGCACACTGGCACTCAGGAGGGCTTCTGTGCCTGGTGTCCTCTCTGGGAGCTGAACTGAGCTCCAGGGAAAGGCTAACTGGCCTCTCTAGGTACAGTTGCAGGGTGGGCAGAGGGAGGCAGGAGGGGAACATTTCTCTTCAAAAACAGGGGAAAAAGAAATCAAACTTCCTGTCTGCAGGGCTGAGAGGTGTCATGACACCTGCAGCTGAAGCACAATACTCAGCCAGCACCAGCTGCTCCCAGCTCTATAAAGAGCTCCAGGAAAATGCAGAATTGACCTGATATTCTGTAGAGAACTGAAATTCCAGGAGAGCCAGGCTGACTACATCAGCGAGGTGCCACATTCCTTCTGCGCTTGCTGAGCCCCAAGGCTGCGACCCAGGGATGTTGGTTCACAGGAGACACTGAGGGGTGCTCAGGCCCAGCCTGCTCCCAGGCACACACAAAAAATTCCAAGGCAGACACTCGTGTTAGCCCCTGACAAAGTCTCTGCTCTGGCAGTGACTATTTTAAGAATGAAGAAAACCAAACCCGGAGGTAAAAACTAGGACAATTCCTGGCATGTCAGCTCCCGCCCGCCGCCGCGCTCCGCCTGCCAGACACAGCATCCTCTGCACTCCCATCTCCCTGCATCCCACTCCACACATGGCACAAGGCTGCAGAGCCCCAGACACGTCTCCTTTTGCCATCAAAGACTGCAGCTTCCTGTTCAGCTCTCCCTAACGACACCAGCAGCTGTTAACAAGGAGAAGAGCGCGAATTTTTCCAAGGGCATCTGCCCACCCGCCTTACGTCTGGTGGCTGGCTGGCCGTCGGGTAACGTTACACACACGGTATTTCCTCTTCATCTGCCCACAGTGGGTCACCTCCACCTTCAGACCTGATGTGAGATAGGGAGACACAGCACAGTCACGGTGAAGATGGGAGCAATTTCCCTTTGCCTGATTTTCCCAGGACACTGCCAACAGCTTCCTTAACTAATTTCCTGCTTGCAGGTACCCCAACAATAGCATGAGGGAGGCAGTGGTGCCCCAGAAGACATTTAAAATGTGCAACCCCTGTACCCCCACCTTGCTGCAGAGGCTGGGTGGGACACAAGCCACAGCCAGTGTCAGGATACAGGTTCCAGAGCTCCCTGGGGGCACTACCTTTGATCTCCTTGGTGAAACGCACTCTCTGCGAGTCCGTCAGGGGCTTGGGTTGCTCGTCGATGTTCCGGATGTCCAGCACCTCACACATGAACTCGATGACTGGCTGGGCTTTGTAGAAGGCAGTGGCTGACACTGTGAGACAGACACCACGATGTGTCTCTGCTCTCAGCCAGCCTTCCCAAATACACCCAGCCCTCCCACTGCAGCTCCCCAGCATGAGAAAAAACGTCACCATCGATGTTGAGCATCATCTTCCACATGGCAGGTCGGACTGACTGATGGAACCCAAACCAGACCTCCCTGCCCCCTCCCAGGGGGTGGTAGTAGCCTTCAGGGGGGGAGAAGAAGGAGCGGCCGACAGGAGTGTACCTGTGAACCAGGGCAAACCATGTCAGTGGCACACACTGGGCCTGTGGCAGCACCTCCAGACCCCCAGACTCACCCTGCCAGCTGCATCACCCCCTCTATTTCTTTTGCAGGAGCACCCAAGGACACAGCTGGCACAGCTGCCTTCTCCAACGACTGTCAAGGCCAGTCCCAGCCACAGCAGCCTGCCAAGGGCAGCAGGCCCCTCCCCTCCCTGGCACAGCCCCATTGTCCCTCAGCGCAGGTACCTCATGGAAGCCAGGTGCCTCATGGCAACATCCAGCGCCTGGACGGACTCCAGCGGGACGGGGATCTGCCCGCTGACCAGGGCCTCGTGCAGCATGCGCCAGCTCACGATGGCCATCCATTTGATAGAGACCTTAAATATCCTGTCCTTGCCTTCCCCTGGGATCGTCACCTCAAAGTCAACCTGGGTGCAGGAAGGAAGGGACAGTGACCATGGCATCCCTGCAGGGATGAGGCGGGGTCGTTTTCTGCTAATCTTGCCCAGGCAGTGCCCACATAGGGCTCACTGCCCTCTCTTACCCGCTCGTTCCCAATGGGTAAGGCCGTGACAGTGTAGATGTTCTTCTTCCCATCATAGACTGGTTTTCGGTCACCGAAGATCTGCGGTTTGAAGTGCTGCACCATGTACTCCACAACTTCCCTACGCAGGCAAGATAGAGCGGCAGGAGGAGAGAAGGGAGAGGTTTGTTTTGTCTCTTTCTTTACAGCCTGATACCTTCTGCAACCTGCCCAGTCCACCCCAGCCTCCTTCCCTGGGGCAACTGTGAGCAGAGATGCGACGCCTGAGGCATGAAAGCCACTGGACAATCAGCCATGTGCCTTGTCCCACAGCTCAGTCCATTGGCTTTGGCAGAAGAAGTGTACATGGCACTGGGGGGAAGAAGGAGTGTACACAGCACAGTGTGACTCGCTGCTGAAAGCACATGCAGCATCTGCTCACTGGCCCTTGGGGCACAGAGCTCCCCAGGCTGGGAGGGCAGGAGGGGACAGGCAGTGAAGAGCACATCAAAAAGAAAAACAAAGAAAAGTACACGATGGCCTGAGGTCTGGGCTTGCTATTTTTAAATCAGGGATTGTTGCCAAAATAGCACAGCTGCTTTGGAGCAGCAGGGACTGTGCTGAGGCTCAGGACCCTTGATGCTCCCAGGCCAGGAAGCAGCACTGCTGCACAAACATGGCCAGGGGGTCCAGCCACCTGTGGGCATCATGCAGTGCCATGACCCCTGCCACTGCTGTGACCCCTGCTAAAATGGTCATCCTAATGGCTTCGACTGCAAAGACAAAGACAGGCACTTAAAGAGCCTCCAGTAGGAAACTGGAAGCAGGGAACAAGTGCCAAACCTCTAATACTTGCCTTACCTGTTGACTCTGCGTGGACATTTATCGGGTTTGATATCCACTTCATAATGATACACATCGATCTTGGGAATGTCCACTTCAAAGTAGTTGGCCAGGAGCTTGATGGGCTTCCCAACGGTTCCTATCCCAGGCCGACGCGGTGCTTGAAACACCTGCTGCAAGGGGGGCAGGTATGCGCCTGCAGCTGTGGAAGAGAGCACAGGTCAGGAGGGCTGCCAGGGACCTTATACTCAGACAGACAGACAGACAGATCTCACAGAGTCCCACAGCTCTCCATCACCACACCCTGAACTGGAAGGCCTCCCATTACACCTTCTCCTGGCAGGAGGTGGCAGTGGCAGAATACAGAGCAGCACACCAGGAAGCAGCTTCCCTGGGCACCATCTGGGGAGCTCTGGTGCCAGCCGAGCTGTTGAAGGGCAGTGCCAGGGCACAGCGGCCCCCTTGGCACAGGCTCCAGCACTGCCACCTGCTATGGGCGAGCAGCACCAGCTCCATTGTCACAGTGCCCCTTTCCAAGGGGATGCAATTCCCTGATACTCTGTCAGCAGGGACATACAGACACACGCGTTTCCCCTCCATTCCCTAGCAAATTCCAACTCACTGCTGGAGGGAGGATGCCACAAGAAACAGGAAATGCATTGTTCCATCTGCACTACACAATTGTTCATCTGCTGGGTTTTGCGAAAAAACCAAAAAACCCCCAAATCCCCACTTGAAGCAGTGTGGGGACCTGTAAAGATTACACAGACTCACTTATGAAGTTCTAGAGTCGCAGGATGGCACCAGCACATGGCTACAGGACTGAGCTGCATTTTTAAAACAACAGCACCCTCAGACTCAAACATATCTTTAAGTATTGCCAAGGAGTTATTCCAACCCGCTGCTCTCTGAAGTGAGCTCTGCCCTTCCTGCCCCATTCTCACTTTGCCCATCTTCACCCCTCCCAGTCTGCACCTCCTATTTGTTCCTCACACACCACGAGGTCCGAGCCAGCTGGGCCAGTGCGGGGATGGAGTGTGGGGGTATTCAGAGCGCTCCATCTGCGCGGCCAACTGTCCACGTCGGCCCACAGACAGCAGCCCAGCTCCAATTCAAGCTCCTGAACACATGGTGCCTTTAGCACCCCTTTCTCCCATCTACTTTCTTTTTAAATCCAAATTTCCATTCCAGGCTAAAAATATCAGACACAGAAAAACAGTAGAGCAGCAAACTTAGCTTCAAATTTGCCTTTTACTTTTGCACCCAAACTTCACAAGACTTTTCCTGCTCGTGGAAGGCCACCAGTCCTGCAGGACACCAAGGGGATGGGAAAATTCTTGAGTGTCCAGTGGCTGAACTGCAGAAGTTAACTCTCCAAAGCCAACCTCTGCTCCTGCTTCCGCCCTGCAACAGGAGCTCGAGAGAGCCAAAATTTGCTGGTAGCCCCAAACCTGGGCTTACCTGGCCTCAGCACCTCCTAAGACAAGGCAGCACAGGACTTGGAGCAAGGTGGGGATCCCCGCGTCCACTGCAGGGCTCAAACCCTGCAGGCACCTCCAGCTGCCCCAGGACAGGGTGACTGCCAGCCACCCCCAAAAAACATCTGTGCTGCACTTCGGAAGCAGCTCGTTTGAAGGAACTGATTTTCAGATGAGCTGCTCCCTGTGTAAGTCATGTCTCCACATGATTAACATTTCTTGGCAGTGGGCAGCTCCCTGGCTGTGAGCTGATGCATTTTTAAATCATGGCTCACAAGCAAAGAGGTATTTGCCAGCGCTGCTGGAGCCTCCAGTTCCTGAGTTTGAGTGAGAAACCATACTGCCTACCTGCAAGATCTGTCAGGGGACAGCAGCTCTCTACTGCCTTTCCTGCAGTCACATCAAGGCCAGCACCCACAGCTTCTCCTCCTCTGGGATCATCTCAGCCCCCAGACAATCCTGGCAGCCGTGTGTGAGCAGGACCACATGCAACTCCATGTGCCCATGGTAGCCCCACAGATGCAGGGAAAACAGGGCAGTGGGCACAGCTTGACAGCTGCTCAGTGGCACTTGTGCCCAAGAGGAACTGCAGCCAGTCAGGGGCTGGCAGGAGTTGTAGAGGTGTGACCAATTTGCCCCACACCAATCCTACATTTGGCACTGCTTTGGTCACTCCAAAACGAAGGTTTACTATGCAAACCCTTTTGCCAGAGGATCCTCAGATGCTTCATGAACATAACACCCCACAATTAGGCTCACCAATCACAGGTCAAAGAAGGAGCCAGCTTCCAGCAACACAAAATTTGGCTCAGAATTTTGATGGAACACAGAAAACACAGCAAACACAGGGTAAGATAAACAGGCAGAGTGGCCAGAGGGAGCAGCACCTGACGGCACAGGAGATGCTCTGCAAAGATCAAGGCAGAACCATGACCAGCATCGAGGATGGGCAAATTCACCCCTGGACTGACTCAGAGAGTTTTATTTCGGTGACCACAACACACAGTTCCTAAATGTGACAAGCCAAAGCAGCTGCCCAGGCAGCACCTCCAGCATGTGAGCCAGGCTCTTACCCAGCCTCGGCTGCTTCAGCCCAGGTGGGAGAGACCCCAAAACCCTTTGGTGAACACACAGGCTTGGCTCATCCTTTCATATGCCACATTTCTGCTCTGAACACTCACACTCCCTCCATAATTTGCCTCAGTGAAAGCCACTCTTCTGGCTCAGAGGATGCTGCCAGGAATCCCGAACATCTCAACTGTCATCTCAGGCACCTTATGCCTGAAGCCAGCAAGAAGAAGCCTCGTTAAAAAGCTACCCAGAGTGCATGGAAAGAGGGGGGCTCCAGCACATGGGGGGGGGCTCCTGCATGGGGGGGCTTGTCTCCTGCATACCTCGACTCTCCATGGCGAAACTACACAGGCTCCCACTTTGTCATGTAAATGCGGGCGCCAGGGCCGGGGGCTGCAGGGTGAGTGTTGTTCCTGCAGCACAATGCGGCCAGTGAGCGGGATGAAATCCGCTGCCATTAGAAATTCTGCGGCCCGGGAGGAATCACAGACTTTCGCACACAAAGCCGTGCCCTGGGGACGCGCCGGCGGCGGAGCATCAACGCCCTTGCACCGGGTACCGCGGGCAGAGATGGCGGCGAGGGCAGAGCCACCGAAGTGAAAGCAAGTTTGAGGTAATTAGCGCTGGAATACGCTTTGTTTCTGTTATTTATTGTAACAGCTGGGGAACACGACCCGCTGCACAACAGCTGCCTGCGCCGGGCGAAGCCGCCGGTGGGACGGCATGAAATTACCATGTCATTGAAATCCTCTCCAGCGCCGCATTCAGCCGAGGGGCCACGGGAACGGGGCCCAGACAAAAGGGAGTTTTATTGCGGCGGCGGCGGCGGGTCCACGCCGGCCCCTCTCCGCACACCCACCCGCCAAAATACAGCCGGGAATCAGAGAAGCAGACGGGGCCGCGGCACAACAAATGCCACCGGACACGCAGCGTGGTCCATCCTCACCCTGAGACATCTCCCATCCTAAACCACCCCAGAACCCCTCCAGGAAGTGAAGTCCCTGTCGGGAAGCAAAGTAAGGGGCAGCACCGGTGGGAAAGGCAGCTGCTGGGGAGGGCGAGCAATTGGCATTCCAATCTCCAGGCTCGACACCTTCAGAACCAAGCTTCAAGCAGCAACCAACACATTCCACGAAGCCCAGACTTGAAAAAGCCCCATCTCAGCTCTGCCAACCCAGACATCACTGTCTGTTCCTTCCCGAGTGACCTGAGCACTGCCAGGGTCATGCAGCTGAGAGTGCTTTTTGATTTGACACCAAACGGAGTTTCAGCAGGTGATGCATACACGGGACAGAGGCTCTGTCCGCAGCCATCAGAGCTCAGTGTTAAACCTGTCTGTGCACCAGAGCCCGGCTGCTGAGCTGCCCAAGCTCTGCTCCTGCCCTGCACGGGGGTGGCTGCACGCAAAAAAATGAGCCAAAACGGGCTCTAAAGTGTTTTACTACAGGACTGACACCTGAAAGCTGCTGAGTTCTTTGTATCCTCACACTAAACATTGCAAAGGACACTGCTGTGCTTCCCACCTGGAAATCATGGGTGACACCCTAAAGTGAAAGCTATAAACCTGCCTGGCTGAATGGGTGTCCCTGCACCCTGGGATGTGCAGTCCCGCAGGTTGGGCCGGGCAGGAGAGTGAAGCTGCAGGTGCTGAGACAGAGCACAAGGAACAGCAGCAAGAGCAGTGCCAACTCCATCACACCTGCACACAGGGGATGTGCTCCAGCTGCTCTGGCTCTGGAGAGCAGCATGGTGATGCCAGTGGTGTGGTGATGCCAGTGGTGTGCTGATGCCAGTGGTGTGGTGATGCCAGTGGTGTGCTGATGTCAGTGGTGTGGCGATGTTGGCGGTACAGACATGGCTCAATCATGAGCTGATCCATGAGGGCTCTGCTAAGCCGGCCTCAGCTGTCCAGCAGCTCTCTTTTCCATCCCTCTATGGGGTTTGAGAAGCACAGGCACAGCAAATGCCAGCAGCTCTGCTGAGTACACCAAGTGGCACATCCAGGCTGTGTGACTCTGCACGGTGACCCTGGGGTCTCCGCTAATGGCGCCTGGGCCGGGCAGAGGCTGACACCGCCTGCCCAGCCCTGCGAGGTCTCCTGCTGCTCCTGCACTGCCCAGGCAGCAACCAGGGACCTGCAAAGCCAGGAGTGCAGACAAAGGCAGCCCCCAGCGCCAGAGCGACAGGACAAAAGCACCGCCAGCTCCTCTCCATGTCCCGCCGCAGCCCCGCAGTGGCACCAGCTCCCAGAGCGGAGGTTGATCCCTGCCCGTGGCTCTGCATGGATCACTCTGCCCAAGGAGCAGCTTCTCTGCCTGATTTGGCTTCCTCCTCGCGTCTGCCATCTTAATAACTTGTCTGTGTTTTGTTCTTCCCAGGGTTTAGGGAGAGGCTGCAAAGAGTGTTTAGAGATAAACCATCCGTGCTGTGTCTCCAGGCAAGGTGCTTCTCCTGGCTTTGTTTCTTGGTCTAATCCCGTCCCAGAACCAGGCATACGCAATTTTGTGTTTCCTGAAGATAAAGAGCCCCAACAGACGGAGCAGCTTTGGGGTTTTTGCAAGGTTCAACACAGGAAGGCAACGGTTGAGATTAACAGCCTTTAGGAAGTTCACAAGGGATAAAGAAAACTAAAAGTTGTGGGAAAATAAGTTAAGTTTTTAAAAGCACTGCATGTGTGTGCCTCCGCGAGTGCTGCTGGGTAAGATGTCCTGGGTTTTCCTGCTGCCTTTCCAGTCATCTCCATGTTGGGCACATCCAGGCACATACCAGTTTCTGCTTTATTGCCCTGATAAGCCACAGCATCATCAGAGCTCGCATGTGAGGCTCAGCCCATACTCAGGGTCTGGCAGAAGCAAAGGGGTGCCACAACAGCAGCTCTGAGAACACTGGGTTCATGAGTGCCCTACCCAAGGGGTTACCCTGGGTGGGAGCAGATATCCCCCAGCCAAACTTGGGGCCAGAAGAAGAAATTCCCAAGGGTGCAGCAGCAGGGCCCTGCTCCCTGTGCAGCCCTCACAGGCCCAGAGACTGAAATCCAAACCTGCCCACTGAGTGCATCGCCATCCCAACAGGAGAGATTCTTTTAAAGCACCGTAAGAGCATCATTTCAGGAGTAGGAGTGTGCCCAGCAGCAGTTATCTGCACGGCCCTGAGGCAGCAGCGCTGCTATCGCCCCAAGGCGCCAGCAAATCACGGTTTCCAGAGGCCATAAATCAGCCCAAACACAAAGCACCATCAGCCAGAAGGTGCAGACTCAGGGAAATTTCTGTGCTACAATTAAAGTAAATATCGTAAGAGAGGACTGAAGTTTACACTCAGCAGGTTTATGTCAAAATCTCACCAGGCTGATGCGTTACGGCAGGCGGCAAACCCACCAGCACAAGAGAGGGGCAGGGCAGGGGACTGCCGATCCCATTGCCTTGTCCCTCCGAAGGGCAGCAGCTCCCCATCCCCATCCCCATCGCCCCGTGCCTCAGCAGGGCAGTGACCCTGCGTCTCCATCACCCCATCCCTCCTTCTGCCTTGTTTTAAGCACCAAAATCCTTCTGCGACTCATCAGCGCAAGCTTGCGACGCTCGGGCCAGGCACAGGAGCGAGCGGCAGCCGATGTGACGCCCTAGGGCACAGCTCTCCAAAGCCCTGCGGAGCTGCCCGGCACGAGGGGCACTGCCTGATGCCAGTGGTGTGCCAGCCGCTCCCGTCCCTGCAGCCGGGCGTGCGGAGCTTGGGGCAGGGGACACGGGGCTACCGGGTGGCTCTGGAGCTCGGCCCCACGGGGCCATGCTGAGCCCCGGCTCCGCGCATGCCCTGGCACGGGCGGAGGAGACGCTTCGTGCTGTCACGGCACACGGCGTCGCCGGCCCCGCGCCAGCCCCAGCCTGCGCCCCACTCCCTGAACCCGGGGAACGGAGAGCTGGAGGATGGAGGGGCAGCAGGGGGATGAAATGGGAGCTGGGGGGGAATAAAATGGCAGCTGGGGGGGGTGGAATGGCAGGGAGGAGGGTGGAATGGCAGCCG
>VWYO01010719.1:63096-79667 GCA_013400275.1 Rhadina sibilatrix | reverse complement strand
AGCCGCCTCACGCCCCTCACGCCGCGCGCACGCGCCGCCACCGCCCGGCCCCGCGCGCAACAAAGGCGGCGCCCGCCGGCCCCGCCGCCATCTTGCGGCCCGCGGGGACCGGGGGGGGACCCGGGGGAACCGGGGTGTCCGCTCGGGACAGCGGCCGGTGCCCCGCCGGGGCCTCGCTGCAGCCGGGGAGCGGCAGAGCGCTGCCCGCCCGCCGGCGCCCGGGCCTCCCGTTGCGCCGTTGCCACAAATTTTTTTTGGATTTTTTTTTTTTTTGGTTTTGGTTTTTGGGCTTTTTTTTTTGTTGTTTTTTTTTTTGTTTTTTTTGCTTTTTTTTTTTTTTTTTTCCTTTTTTTTGGGGCCGGGTTGGTTGNTTTTTACTCATTTTGTGCGGCCGGGCCGAAGAGGAAGCTCCGGTTCCAGGCCGCTGTACGGTCGTTCCTGAAGCGCCCTGAGTCTCGCTGGGCATGAATTCCCCGTGGCCCTGCTCCATCTGAATCCATGGAACCGAGCAGAATATCCCTTTCCCATCCCGTTTTCCCTCCCAGAGCCTCCCAGACCTGTCCTTCCCAGGAAGCACAAATCCCGACCCTGTGCCTCGATTTTGTCAGTAACATCATAAACCCCAGGAGCATCATTCCCACAACCAGCCCAGGTGTGTGTTCCTGGCTGGGCCGTTCCAGGAAACGGTGGGAGAGCCAGAGGAATTCGGGCTGTCAAAGCACTCCCGCCTCGTGCTGTTCTCCCAAAGCATGAGCAGCACCTCCTGCTGTCCCCAGGGAGTGGCTGGAGCAGAACCCAGCTGGGATTTTGGAGTCAGAGCTGCACAAGACAGCAAGGCTGTGGCACAGAATCCCACACAGCACTCAGTCCTGGGTTTCCTGAGGTTTGGTCAAGAGGTCTTTACATCATGTTTGGAAGGCAGCAGGATGAGCAAACCAGCAGGCTTGAGCTCCTCAGGTTTCCGTGAGGCTGAGCAACCTCAGTGCCAAAGCCCCAGGATCTGCCCTGCAAACAGAACTGACCCCTAAGGCGGGGCTGCAGAAGGTGCTGAGCATTGCAGACAATCCTGTCCCGGTTTCAGTCACAGCTCCCACACTCTGGCCTCCTCCAAAAGCTTTTCCTGTCCTTTCTGCAGTATTTATAGTGCAGTGCAGCTGTCTGAGGAGACAGACCCTCACCTCACATAGGGAAGATGAAGTGTATTTACTCATTGCATCTCTCTGATACAGAATCCCCTCTCCAGGCAGCTACAGTCCATGAACACCAAATTTCCTCTGTAATTTCCCAAACATTATAAACACAGGGCCCATTATGAGCCCTGCCCTTGGGGTTTGAAATTTCAGCTTCCTTTAGGATCCTGGGAGATGTCACCCAAATGTATTTAACTTGCTAATCTTAATGCAACAGAAATAGCTATATTGTGGTAATGAGTTCCACAGGTGACACATTGTGTACAAGTTTTAATTAAAAGTTAAATAGTTTAAGACATTTGTTTACAGGCAACAGTATTGGTTGCTCACTCTGTACATTGCATTTATTGGACAGCAATAAGGAAAAACAGAACATTTGGCACGAGAATGCCAATCTTTTTTTATTATTATTATTATTATTTTTGGACACATGAACACAAAATATCCCTGCAGGCTAAAAAAAAAAAAAAATACATTGCAATTGTACACGACCAGCATCTTATCTCGACACAGGGCTTGTGAGCCCCAGGACAGTTTAGAAAGTACCTCGTATTGCTAGAGACATACATCCAGTCCAAAGTTAATAAAATACCATTTGAAACATTACAAGTCTAACAATATAGAAACCAAAAAATTACATCAGAAGTCAAACTGAACAAATGCAAACATTTTACATTGAAGTTGCAGCCTCTAGACATAGAAATATGAAAATGTCAATAGCAAGGTCTAAGAAAATCTGTAAGTGATATTTAGTGCAAGATCTTTCCTCCAGTGCACAGGGAAAGAGCCTCGCAGTGGATCAGGATCGGGATGGATCCAAAGCCCTCTGGGCCCTGCCTTCTGAAAATGAAAGCAGGGTCACTCCCTCGCTATTGAGCAAGAAAACTCCTACAGCACATCCACAAAGGGGTCGGGGGTGTCAGACGCCAGCTCTGAGCCAGGGCCCTTCCCCACCCGAAGGGCAGAGCGAGGGTGGGCACAGGACAGCCCGTGCACCGACCCCTGCGCCCTCTGGATGGAGCTCCTGGGGAGCTCACAGCAATACAAGAGCCAGACTGCTGGAGACAGGCTAACTAGGGATTGCCAGAGCTTGTTCAGAACTCAGCAGGGACAAAGCAAGCAGAACCGGGTGGAAAACAGGATTTCTGCCCCCTCCCCCCCCCCCCCTTTTTTTTTTTTATATATTTTTTTTTTATATATATATCAACCACCCCATTCCCCAACTCTTTGAACTTTGCTACATTTAAAATCTTTCACACCACAGAGCTAAACAGTGGCCAACAGGCTTTATTTATAAAAAAAAAACAACCCAAAAAACAAAAATCAAAACACCCTAAAACTACAGCTACAGAATGCACATCTTCCCATTGATTGACACATGCAGAACGAGTCACTCAGGCCCACAGGGCTCACCAGGTCCTCAAGTCCTCCAGACTTGGGCTCAGACCTGCCTAGGGCAGCACTGCTGCAACTTGGATCCTGAACTTCAGTGCTTTTCCCCCAAAAACTCCAGCCCTGTGCCCGGGGTGGGCTCACACCAGCCCCACTCAGGTGCTGGCCCAGGGCTCACCAGGGGCTGATGCTCCACCTGGTCTGAGGTCAAATATCCAGCCACAGGCAAACCAAGGAGAGGCTCTCCCTTCCCTCAGTCTCAACCAGGAGTGCTTGGCACTGGACAACTAATTGGTGATAAAGTTCATTTTTTATGCACCCTTGTTAAACCAGCCCCATTTCTAGTGCACAATCTCAAATCAGGGATCTTGGATCCTACCACCTCCAACAGGTGCTCAGGTGCTTTTCAAGGTGCCAAAGTTCTCCGTGTGTGTTGGGTCAGTCAGAGTTCACTCTAAAAAGGGTTTTTGTGTCTTCTCCCTGAACGAGTACTGAGAAAAGCAGCGGTCAGTCTCCCACCCACATGTCCTGATTTTATTACACAAGTGAGGTATTCTTGAAAAGAAAAGTTAAAAAACTTAAAAGAATCTTTTTGTTTTTTTCAATCTAAGCCCGTCCTGGCACGTGCCAGGAGCAGGGTTCACTTCAGTCCCATTTTCAACAGAAATGAAGAGGTTAAACTTAATTTATGAGACGTACTACTGGCAAGGAGGTTATAAAACTGTTTGAAGATGTTCAGTGTACTCTGGTACAACTGAAAACAACAGCATTTAGAAATGTAAACTTTCATTTATTTACAAGCTTAAAGACTGAAGGAAACAGCATTTCCTATTGCTGAAATTTGGAGGGGGCTGGTTCCTAAGCTTTGGGACAGCAGACAACTTAGCAGCAAACCCCACACAACTATCAGAGACCACAGTGCAATCCTTGGGCTTCTCAAACTCCTCCTCAGTTTAGGAATAAGCTTTAATCTGCACTAACTCAGGTATACAGTAAGGAATCTAGTCTTAAATTACTACGTTCATGGATTACAGGAATACCAGGGAAAGTAGGTCCCTGTTCTGGATTACAGGTTGCAGCTGAAAAAAGCCAAGCAGATTAAAAACCCTAATTTCTAGGCTGGGACAGAATCAGCATATGAGACTCACACAGGTTCAACATGCTGTAAATGCAGTTGTGTGGGCAACCCAGATTCCCAGGAAAAAAACAAAAACAGTTCAAAATGCTGGTACAAGTCCTCAGGTTGCCTGTCACACAATACATTTCAACTGCACACGTTGGCCTTTCCTACACGGAACACCCAGTTTCCAAGCTTATAAAAAATGTTGTAGACAGGACACCAACAGTGAATATAAAACAGTTAAAAATAATTCTTAAAAAAAGCATGGAAATGCGTCTTTTCTAATTTGTTTCAGAAACTGCCAAATTGTGTGTTCAGAAAACGACACGAGAATGTTGGTTAAACTCATGCACAATCCTCAGCTAGAAAATTACACTGTTTTGGGGGGGCTTAAAAAACAAAGATTTATTGCCAAAGTTAAACCTTCTATGAGAAAAAAGTTTTAAAATCACTTAGATTTATCAAACCACACAGCAGCATAAAGTGGGCACTTTTGTAAAAGTTTGCAAAATACCTAAAAGCTAAATTTTTTTTTTTTGTTTTATCATTTTTAGAGGGGGGAAAATGATGGTTCAGTACTTGTTACGATACCATGGCAGTATTATTTATAACCATTATCATTAAAATCTACTGACAGGCATCACTATTGGTTATATTACACATTCACAGAACAAGAACCACCTATTAACTCGCAGTATAGTGCAATTGCTTTGCAGCCCAAGTCTGCAGAGATTAAAAAGATAATTAGTAAAACTGACAAAAAACTGCAATACCTGTGAAAGTCATGTCTGTTAAAAGGCATTTACAGTAGTGAAGTCTAAAATCTCCATTAAAAAATCTATGGCCCCACACGACAGAAGGATTACAGCGAGCTGGAGAAAACATTTTGCCATCACATCATACTCACGAAGCAGGGCACGGAGACAGAGCAGCAGTCACCGTCAGCTCATGGGATGAGGAGAACTGAAAAACCACAGCTAGCAAAAGATTTGATAGAAACCTTTCGTGCCAAGTCCTTGAAAAATTTCAGGATGATCGGCCTTTGCGCTTTGAGGTAAAAATTCAGTCCAATGCATCAGAAAAGACAAGTTCTATGGATTTCTAGTACAGAAAACAATGAAACAAATGGCTCAATTGTGTTGGTGCATCAGACGTTGCAGTGAAGAACAGATTCAGTGCGACTGTCCGGAGCTGCTGGTAGTGGGCAGTCCGAAATCCCCCGGCCCTGGATAGAGCAGGAGGCTTCCAAACGCTTCAGGACTGCATGGGTTGTTGTTTTGCCTCATCTTCCCAGGTGCTCTCAGGCGAAATACATGGTGTGCTGGGTGTCGTGGTGGATCTGCACGGCCTTGGCCAGCGCCTGCGGATCGCGGCCGTTGCTCTGCCCCGACACGTGGCTGCCCTCAGCGCTGTGAGCAGACACACACCCATCAACAACTGGGACAAGCAGCACGGCTCAGCTTCACTACTTGCTTACCAGGATGATGAGGCCGTGCCTTACCTGTCGTGATCCTTGTCCACAAGATGGTACCTGGCCCGAAAGGCCACCAGCCTGGCGTAGTAGGCGGGCGCGGGGATGGAGACGGAGCGGGTGCAGCGCACGTAGGTGTGGCACAGCTGGTAGGTCAGCAGCTGCAGCTCGTCTGCTGTGAAACAGTTGTCATCCCACAACACCTGGTAGTGGGAGGGACGGCTGGTTCCCTGCAGAGAACAGGTGAGCAGTTCAGCTGGAGAGCAACAGCAAGGACAGAGGTGGTACCTGCAGGCTGCACCTTCCAGCAGGCACTGAGGAGTCGGTGCCAAGCAGGCACCGACACACTCTGAGCCTGCCAAGTGACAAACAGAAGTGACATTTCCCGTGGGGACAACTACAAGGATTCAGTCGCACAGCCTGAGCACAGTAGAGCTGACATTACCTGAATTCCTGCATGGCTACAGAGGTAAAAGTCAAATTCAGAGGGATGTGTGATGGTGCTGTCCACAGTAGTGCCTGCTGGTACGTTGCCACTTTTACCCACCTAGTGAGAAAGGTTTATTATTAGTCCACAGGCTTTTTTGGAAGTGACCCCAAAATGCTTTCAAAGGTAGGCTCTATTGAAAGCTGCTCAAAAAGGTGAAAAAATATTAAGGTCGTTTACACAGGAGCAATGAAAATGTTCTCTGTGAATTCATTTTTAGAAACTTCACCAAATCCAGCTGGTGTGTCATCAGAAGAAAATAAAACCCTTGCCAGCACCATTAAAACTGCAGAGTGGGATAAAGCCTACACAAGTAATTCAGGATCTGAAAATGCAGGTTCCTGAGATAAATTTATTTCGTATCCTTGTTTGCTCTCACACCCCAGAGATCTGGGTTTTTAAGCAAACCTCAGATCAAGTGCTTCCCTAAAGAAGGTTCCTCAGCTGGCCTGTGGATTTGTGCTACAGGCACATCTTAGATGCACCTGGAAACAGAACAGGGAACAGAGTGAACAGCCAGGTCAGCTCATCATCAGGAATCCTGGACTATAAAAATGCAGGATACATCTCCAGGTACACAAATTCTGGGATACTGAGCACACCTATGCCAAAAGGGGGAACAAGCTGTTCCATCTGATGTAGAGCAATAAAAAAGGAAGGAACTGGTTATTTTGGTAGAGAAAGCCTGTTACCACCCAGTACTGCTGCTGCTTTACAGCTTTAGTGGGCAAGACAGATCCCACCCCACTGAATCAAACAATCCCACTTTCTGTGCCATCACCTCCCCTTCATGGAGTCAGTACTTGCCCTTTCAGTTTTGTCAGCACAGAACAGCCTGGTGTGATGCCTTTTCTGCACAACAATGTAGGTTATTCCAGGTCTATAATCTTCTTCCAAACTAATGCAGGCCTTCCGGATGGCGATCAGCTCTGGCCAAGCCACCTACAAGCAGAAGATTTAACTATTATGTGATGAATTCAGTAAGTCTTTGATTATTTTTTTACCTGTGTACAAATGCCACATCGTAAGGGACATGATCAGACTGGTAAATGTATATTGTGCTTACCCAAGACAATTCGAGGAAACTTAATTTTTCCAAGAACAAAAATAATAATTCTCTAGCAACTGACAAAACGAGAGGCCACAGTCTTAAGCTGTGCTAAGGGAAATATAAGTTGGATATTAGAAAAAAGTTTTTTTACAGGAAAGAGTGGTAAAGTATTGCAATGGTCTGCCCAGGGTGGAGTCACCATCCCTGGATGTGTTTAAAGAAAGATTGGATGTGGCATTTGGTGCCATGGTTTAGTTGAGGTGTTGGGGCTGGGATGGACTCAATGATCTTGGAGGTCTCTTCCAACCTGGTGATTCTATGATAATACACCTAAATAAGTATATTTTTTCAAGGGTCAACCCCTTACAATCCACATAACCATATATCAATCTCTTCTCACGAGCAACAAAAAACTAACTGGACAACTACCTGTTTCATCTGTCCTTCCGACACTCCCCCTCTGTAGTAAATGATCCTCGTGGGCTTGAAACGAGTGGATTTGTAGAACTGGATCAACAGCTCCCGCACCATGTTGGTCAGGTCCTGGATCACCTCCTGGCTGTAGAGCAGCTCCTGGGAGGTCTCCTGGCGCGAGGTCTGCACGCGCACGGTGGCGCAGTAGCGGCTGGGGTGCCCGTCCATGCTGCCCACCACGGCCGCGATGGACGGCTTCTTCCCGTCCCCGGCCGGAGGGTGAGTCACATCTGCTCCCAGGAAGATCACTGGCTGCTGGAACACCGAGGGCCTGTTTGGTTAAGATGAAGGTTGGTTGGTTAGAATAGCACAATTCCAGAAGGGTTTGGGTTTGGAAAAGATCTTAAAGCTCAGCCGGTTCCACCCCCTGTCCCGGGCAAGGACGCCTTCCACTATCCCAGGGTGCTCCAAGCCCTGTCCAACCTGGCCTTGAACACTGCCCAGGGATGGGGCAGCCACAGCTTCTCTGGGCAACCTGTGCCAGGGCCTCAGCACCCTCACAGGGAACAATTTCTCCCTAATCTCTTTCAGTTTGAAGCCACTACAGTCCCTCTCCAACCTCCTTTTCAGCCCCTTCAGATACTGGAAGGCGCTGTGAGGTTTTCACACAGCCTTCTATTCCCCAGGCTAAATAACCCAAACTCCCTCAGCCTGACTTGAGAGGAGAGGTGGCCTCTTACCAACTCATAATAATAAATAAGAACAACAAAAAGAAAGAGGGCCAGGAACAAAAAAAAAATTACAGCTGAGGAAGGTGCAAGCAAAGCACTGAACAGAACTAAAACCTGTGAGAGTTTTTAAGGGCAAAATTCTCTGCCTCCAGCACTTACAGTCCAGAAAGAACAGAAAGTGACAAGGACAGGATCAAAGGCAGACCAAGTTACAAACATTGATTCCAAGTCACTCCTCCTCGCTCCTTCTCTTTCAATTTGGATGCAAACATAGGATGCTTTTGAAGGTTGCAAGAGGAAAAGGTACATTGAGTGAATCCAAAGGCAGGAAAGAGACAGGAAAAAAACCTTGGTGAGTTTGCTGGCTCTGACTGCTGGATGACTCTGACTCCCCTTGGCTCAGGGCTTACTGGGAACACTCCAAATGCAGACATATCCTCCACTGTCCACTCCAGACTGTGGGAATTTCTAAAGCATGTTTTATTTTGAAAAGTATCATTTTAGCAAACACAACAGAACAACACCATTTTCCTTGACAATGCAGACATTACAAAGAGCTTTCTGAATCTCACCTTTGATGAGGCACCAGCACATTGTTGATTCCTCCGAGCTTGGCATTGATCTTCAGACACAGGTTGGACAGTGTTTGTGGTGAGGTTTTGACCACGTTCTTTACCTGAACACACTGTGTGGCCATGCCTAGAAGAGTATCTCCGACCCGCTTGACTTCAGCTGTGACAGAAAATAAGGAAGTGGTTCCTGCTTGCTCTTTTTTTTCAAATGCTACTACAATTCAGATCCTTGAAACTTCATTGGCAAAGGTTCAGTTTGCTATTTGGCAATACACAACTTCTCCAACCAGGCCCGACAAACCAGCTCCAAAACATCCTTTTAAAGAGAACCCACTGCCTTCTCTTCCTCCTTCCTGCCACCCACTTGCAGTACAACTCCTGATCACTTTACAGCCCCTTCTCCATACCATACACAGGCGTCTTCCCAGGCAGAATCACCACGATGAGCTGCAGACCAACATAAGTCAGCTTTAGGTGTTTGAACATGGGCTCCACGCTGTCTGCACCCTGGGCATACTTGCAGAAGCAGGGCTGGCCCTGGATCGGCATCCCGGCGTCCTTGGAGATCTTGCGCAGCTGGTCTGTGAAACTCCTGAAATAGAAGTGGATTTGTTCTGGCCTTTTCACTATGGTTCACTCATCAGTCTTATCAACCAGATCTACACTGGTTCTGCTATTTCTCAGCACTACAGTGATTATTTTTTAGCAATTCTATCCACATCAGGAACTCACTAATACGACTCTAATCCTCTCTGAGGAAGGTCATCAGCTTCTGTAATTTTACAAGCCTTACAGAAACAGACATTTGAGATGAACATCCTGAGGCAGACGCCCAAACTAATAGTGATGCTCTGGTAAATTTTTACTTATCCACCTAATTTATCTAATTTATTACTGCAACCATGATTTTTACCAATCAGTGGTTCACAGAACCTCTTTTTTTAGGATTCTGTAATTTGAAGGGCGGAGGAAAATCGATTTATACCACACATCGCACCTTTCAGAAACATGAGAAAAATACACCTTGAAATAGAAACCTGAATAAATAGGAAAATACTTACTTCAGCAAGTCTTCCCTGCATTGTTTTTGAGGAGCAAAACAGGCAACAGCCCAAACTTTAATCTCAATGCCAGCATAGAACTGTTTCCCTCTCATGTCCCACACGCCCTGGTTTGGTGTGGCCACAGTCTTGTTCTAGGTAAAAACCAAAGGCGAATTAGAAATCAAATGCTGCTCCATTTTGACTGTAGCCCACCAGAGGAAGCCTCATGAGAAGATACACAAAACACCTCATGAATATCAATAACCTCAGGATAAGGAGTTTTACAAGGCATGGAAACTCACCCTGCCTCCATACTGCAGCATTGGGGCTGGCAGAACTCTGCCTGTCAGCTCTGTCATTTCGTTATGGACAACAATTCCAAACTCCTTCAGATATGGATCAGGCCCACCAACCATACTGTTACTCTTCACCTGGGGACAAGACAAGTATTGATATCACTCACTAAAGCTTCAGGTGACTCTGCCCTCTATGTCATTAACAGCCTTTCTGTTTAGAAGGATTTGTTTCAACCAAGACAGATTTTTTAACTTCTCTCTTGGTCATGCTGCTCAACATCACCTGCTCCAATGCTCTGGAAAAGCCATGAGAAGTGACAAACACAGACTGGGCAGCTGGAAAAGCACTCACCAGTCTGCTGATCTCCTCCTGCCTGTCTGGGGCAGACCTGGCTGTTGCTTTTATCATGGTCGAGGTCTGATTGTCTGTGAGCTTCTTGATGCACCTCTGGCCAGCCACGATGTTACACACCTGCACAGGAGCAGGAAGAAGTGCTGTGACACTTTTTAACAGAGGCCACCCCACAGTGCAGGACGCAGATCCTTACCTCCAGTGGCAGGTATGTGTGTTTCTGCTCCTGTCCCACTTGGAGACAGGGCAGGTGAGGGTATTTCAGCTGCAGACTGTACTTCTGCTTAAAATACTGAGCTACTGTGCACTCCATGGCCTGCCCATTCTCCAGCTGCAGAGGGAACCTAGAAATGGCATTTGTTCTGGTTAGAGTTCATTAGATCTTTTTAAAGGAAAAAAATTTTAAAGGAAAAAACCTCTTTCAGACTACCTTTAGCAAATCTCTATTTTCCTTCGTTACTGTATTGCTTCTCTATGAAAAGATTTTAGTCTATATACTGAATTTCTCATATTTTAGCTATTTTAAAAAGAGGAGCTTTTGATAAACTGTATTTAAAAGCCAGGATATAGCTCGCTTTTCCTGGATTGAAAGAAATAAAACAGCAGTCAAAACTATTCCTCTACTCCACTAAGACTAAACATTGCTGTAAAGCCACACAGCTGCTTCCCCTCCAGAATCAACTATTCCTGCATAAACAATATACCAAATATATTCCAGATATATTTTATAGGTTGAAGATCTTAAGAACTGTCAGGCAGTGCTCGATACATACGTCTGGTGACTGGCTGGTCGCCGGGTAACGTTGCAAACTCGGTATTTTCTCTTCATCTGGCCACAGTGGGTAACCTCTACTTTTAGACCTGAAAACCCAACAGAAAATAAAATTCAGGGACAGGAATCACCTTTGAAGAAGATGAAGACAAAAAGGAACACCCCAGTTCTTGGTGCGCCTTGCAAATTTTCATTACAGCATAGTACGAGCAGGTTTCCATATTTTCTTGCAGCAGCTTTAGGACAAAAGCTTTTACCTCTGATTTCTTTGGTAAACTTGACACGCTGGGAGTCTGTCAGAGGTTTGCTTTGTTCACTGATGTTCTGGATGTCCAAGACCTCGCACATGAACTCAATGATAGGCTGGGCACGATAGAAAGCTGTCGCTGACACTAAGATGAAAAGGTAGGACAATTAACTGGGAGGCACAAAGAACTCTGTCACATGAGTGAGACAGAATCTCCTACACACCATCGATGTTGAGCATCATGTTCCACATGGCAGGACGGACCGACTGATGGAACCCAAACCAGACCTCCCTGCCCCCTCCCAGGGGGTGGTAATAACCTTCAGGAGGGGAGAAAAAGGAGCGACCCACAGGGGTGTACCTGAAAAAAAAAAAAAAAAAAGAAAATTACTACTCTGATCATTTCTTTCAGATATACTTTTTACATTCACACCTACAGTGCTTAAAACACATCTCTACAGCATGTTATAGCTGTCAGAGCTGACTTATGGCAAGCCCATAAAGCCTTTTCTGACAGTGCAGCTGGAAAGGGTACAGCAAATTCCTGCTAGAAACATGACCAGCAGACACAAGGCCTTAGTTCAGATCACATTTCCTTATTCTAGTGTAAATTTGTAAGGCAGGTGTTGAATTACGTGGCTGTATCCCTCATCCCTTCTACCACAGGAGTGCAATGGGCAGCAGAGCAGCAGCAAGGAATAACAAACACAAATGTTCAGATGGATAAAAGGCATATCCAGCCAGGAGGACCCCACAAGTACCCACCTCATGGAGGGAAGGTGCCGTGTGATTACATCCAGTGCCTGTACAGAATCTTCAGGAACTTCATTCAAGTGCCCTGCCAGAGCTTCCAGCAGCATCTGAAGGCTGACTACTGACACCCACTGAATGGAAACCTTAAATGTCTGGTCCTTCCCCTCTCCTGGTAGTGTAACCTCCATATCCACCTGCCATGGGCACAAGAAAATTAAGCACAAGCTTTTGTTATGGATTGCAGAGAGACACAACACCCAGCAATGGTACAGTTTTCTCCTAAGTGTCCTTTGAATCTGTATTTTTAATTATTAGTTTGTGTAATGACCTTAAAATATTACAATTGGTTCCCTCAGGACTTTGAAAGTTTGTCATTTATTCATCTGAGAAACTGCACTGAAGTACCTTTAAATGTAAATTTTAAGCAGTAATTAGCATGATGACATCAAAGCTCTGGAGAACAGTGAGTCATTTTTTTAAGTCAGCCAATTAATAACAAGATATTTTGTGAACCAAATGGGGAGGCAAGAAAACCTTTTGGTCAAAAAGGAGACTCGCTGGGAAACACAAATCTCAGAGTTCTGGCACAGCACTTGGGATGATTCTCACACCCCACAGCCCAGAGGGTAACTGTGAACTCATCCTGGACAACCCCCAAGGCACAGCAATGACCAGATCCCTTGGGAGATCAGTAAATGGGGTGCAGTTTTCTTTAGAGCTGGGGTCTGCATGCAAGGCAGGAACACCTGATCTGGTTGTTCCCATGGAACAGGAGGACACATCTCCACAGCACAACCAAACCCAGACCAGAGTCATTGTCAGCTACAACAACTTTATCATTCAGCAACAGAACGAGGGTCAGAACAGGGAAAAGGAAGTTCCCATCAGGGTGAAAGAAAAATAGTCTCCTTGCAGCTATAAGAGCACAATATAGTTCTCATGTCACCTGATATTCTGTAGCTGGAGAACTGGGAATTAGAAACCCAAAGACACAAACTTCAGTAAAACACCAGTGTGCTCCTAGAGAGCCTGACTGGTCATATCTGTCATTTCCATGACTACACCAATAGGTGTGACAGCATTTTGGGTTTAGGTCAATAAAAGAACACTTTTCAAGTGACACTATAACAGTTTTCCTGTGGAAACTTAGAGCAACACTTACTCTGTCCCTGCCAATGGGTAAGGGGTGCGCCGTGTACATGTTCCGCTTCCCATCGTAGCCAGGCTGCCGATCCCCAAATATCTGCATCTTGAAGTGCCTCACCATCGTATCCACCACCTCCCTAGGCAGTGATTCATGGAGTTAAGTGGAAGAACAGAAAATTCAGTAATGGGCTTACACAATTTAAAATCCTTTTCTTCGCTTTTTTCTTAAAGGAGCAAGATATGGAAAAAAAAAAAATAAAAATAAAAGCGTAAAAGCACCCCCAGGTCACACCAGAAGCTGTGAATGTCACTTCCAGGTTAAGACACCCAAGTGGCACATGCAGGTGTCTGTGCTGCCAGCAGAGCTACAGCCAAAACAAGCAGAGGAACCTGGAGAGATGCTCATACACAGGAGCAGACACAAGCACCTGCCTTGGCGTGCATGGGAGTGCCCTGTGGATTGATCCATGTGTGGACTCCAAAATCTACAAGCTGAAATGCCTCCCCTCAGCTGCTACACATATTTGTGTAACAGACTGTGGAACAATTACCAGGGACATTGACTTGTAGACTGTAAAATAAAACCAGCTGGAGGTCAATGCTCAGTACATTTCCCAGAGCCTTCCAGATTACAGGCCAATTGCAAGAATATTACAGCTCACTGAAAAGCAACTGCTGACCACGGCACAAACACAAGCAGGCCTTTACAGATGGAGAATTCCTAGGATGCACAGCTTCCTTACATTCAGGTGTATACACTTAATTTAAATCAATAAACCTTTATTAAAGTAACTCCTACCTGTTGACTCTCCGGGGGCGTTTCTCTGGTTTGATATCTACATCATAGTGATAAACATCAATCTTGGGGATCTGAACCTGGAAGTGGTTGGCCAGGAGCCGGATGGGTTTCCCAACAGTGCCCAGGCCTGGGCGACGGGGCGGCTGGAAAAGGCTTGTTGGGGGCCCTAGGAAAGTCAAATAAATAAGTGTGAGATGTGATAACTCACTCCATGCACCCCTCAGGTGTGCCATGGGTGACTTTTTGACTGAGCAGGAAGAAATCTTAAGCTTCCTGAGGTTGCAAGCAGTTCTAGCTGCTCAGAACTGCAAGGTAAAAAAAAGTTCCCTAAAGCATGTATAGGCAGGTGCCATAAATCATTCTTATAATTTTAGTGGCATTTATTCATGACCGTGGTTAAGAACTTCACAGAGTCCTGAGAGGGAATGCAACCATACAGATACTATGTATTTTCATGTGATGCAAAGATAAATACATCCCTACCTCCATTTCTAAAAGAAACCAACAGCCACAAAAGCCACATTTTGTCATTGTTTTCATTACAGGCTTAAAGTCAATGATCCAATTTAAAATTCCAATGTAAAGACAGGAGTGAGGAAAAGTTTAGGTTTTCCTCTAAGTAGAAGGATAAGGGAGAAAGCATTAGACAGGTATGGACTTGTAGAGACATGGAAGTGATATTTTGTTGGGACAAAAGAAGAGCTTCAGGAACAGATCTAAGGAGGAAATTATTAGAGGCCTGGAAGCATTACTCACATGCAAGCTAGTCACTAGGGAAGCCTTTAGTTACCCTCCTCAAAGTGTTAAGATCTGAGATACCATGTTAACGAGATTAAACTGACTATTTTTTAAATCGATCACAGCCTCAGCTGACACTGCACATAAAGCAAATGACATTGGTATATTTTCATGGGTTTGTCTATATCTGAGCAGAGCTCAGTGTGATCAAAGTGTCTTCCCTCTGTTGTAGAGTAGCAAAGGAGAGGGCAAGCAGTCTCACTAGAATGCAATAATAAACCTATCATAAAACTTAGGGCAAATTTAGCATTATAATCTGACAGCATCCACGTAAGTCAAAGTCTCAGAGTTTGTACCAGGAGAGAGGAAAGGTAGGTGACTCCTATTTGGGTACACTTCAGGGTGCAGCAATAAACTTTAACACAACCATAAACTAAACCCAGGACCAAATCCCAGGAGATTCCACACTGGATTTAAAAGCCATCCGCTGGCTCCTGGATTACCAAATGGAATTACCAACTTGAGGACACCAGCTGTGGAATATTTTTAAGCAGAAAGAACACAGAACATGTAAGCAGCTGAAGCCCACTGCCACGCCAGCTCTGCAAGGCTGCAGTGCAGGGGGCTGCTGGGGACAGACACCCCACAGGACACGTTCCTGGCTCCACACTCGCCTGGTGGATCATGCTCTGTCACAGTCAGACAAGTTGTGGGGTACAGTTAGTGTTTAAAAAAACTACAGCTGCCTTGACAAGCATGAATCATTGAGGGCAATCAAAGTTTGCTGTGCTTATTTGGATACGAGAGATGATCCATTAATCCCATGCTAATTAGTCTGAAGGAAGTGCAGGCACTGACCTCCTGCCAGAGATTAAATGACAACTATATTTACCCATTTTCCTCCCTTGGTATTGACAAGTTCTGGAAACACGCACAGCAACGCTGCCCTCTGTTCTGACCAAAGGAGATAAACCTTATATCTCCTCCTTCCTAAAGTTATTTCTCAAAGGATTCTAGAGAATCAGCTAAAAATTGTTTTCCCATTTGAAGCCAGGCTGCCCTGGCATCATAGGATTTCTATCTGGTCAGTCTGGCTAGAGTTGCATGTGCTGTTATATTTTAATTTCTCTTACCCCACAACCATTATGTACTAAGCATCTCAACCGAATTGCTTCAGACAGGAAGCAGTTTTCAAAACTGAAAGAGGATCTGCTTCTCCAGCTGGAACTCAGGGAGGCCAGGATACATCACACACATACAGCAGGCTCTGAGTCAGCCCTCACTACCTCAAACTCTGGATTCTTCTGGAATTGCACCTTTGTGTCAATAAACGTTTCCTATCACACCAAAATTAACATCGCTTATACCGATCGCTTGAATGGACACTTGATGGGTCAGGCTTACAGGCCACTAAGGGCTAGAAATACACCCTGCAGGCATTTGATGAGAGAATAATCATGGAATAAGAAGGAAAGCATCACATGCAAAAAACCCACCGATATTTAAGCGAAGTTTGTTAAAGAAATAAACAGCCGTTTTTTCAGACAGCATAACCTTAAACTCTCAGAAATAGCTCAATGTCAAATATAAAACTTATCACTGCACAGGTTGCAGGGCGCGCATCGCTGTGACACTACAGCCCTGCCTGTCCCCGTCCCCTCGCTGTCGCTGTCGCTGTCCCGCTCCCAGCCCCGTCCCGTTCACCCCGGGGAGGGCGAGGCGCGTCCCCCGGTAGCCCCGGCAGCAGCGGGGCCGTGAGGGCATCCGCAACCCCCGCGCAAAGTTTGGCGACCCGCTGCGGCTCCTCCGCACCGGGCAGCGCCGGCGGCTCGGAGCGGGCCCCGGTGCTGCCGGGGAGCCCCGCCGGGCCCGCGGCCTCCTTCCCCCGCTGTCACGGCCCGACAGGCCGCGGCCCCCGCGTCCCCCCCGCCGCGGCTCTCACCGGGTCCCAGCGCCTCCATGGCGGTGGTGGCGGCCTCGCTGCTCTCGCCGCCGGC
>VWYO01010719.1:43388-63007 GCA_013400275.1 Rhadina sibilatrix | reverse complement strand
CAGCGGAGCAGATGACAGGGACGCGTCCAGGTGGGTTTGGGATGTCTCCGGGTAGGGAGAGTCCACACCCTCCCTGGACACCTGTTCCAGTGCTCAGCCACCTGCAACATAAAGAAGTTCTTCCTCACGTTAAGGTGAAATACTGCGCTTTTGTTTATGGCCATTGCTCCTCATCCTGTTGCTGGGCACCAGCGAAAAGATCCTTTCCAGTGGTGCCCAGCAACAGGGTGAAGAGCAATGGCCATAAATTAAACTAAATGGCCAAAACACTTCCTCAGCATAAGGATGAACTTTCCATGAGGGTGGCTGAGCACTGGAACAGGATGCCCATGGAGATTATGGAGTCTCCCTATCCAGAGAGATTCCAAACTCACCTGGACACGTTCCTGTGTCACCTGCTCTGGGTGATTGGGCTGAATGATCTGCAGAGGTCCTCTCCAACCCCAACAATTTTGTGATTTGCTGGAAAGGGTCTGGCACCATTCTCTTGGCACCTGCCTTTGAGACATTGGTATGGATTGATGGGGGTCCCCACTCAGCTGACCCTTCTCCAGAATAACCACGTCCAGCTCCCAGTCTCTCCTCAACAGAGAGATGCTCCAGACCCCAACTTCATCTTTGTGGCCTCTGCTGGACCCCCTCCAGTATCTCCTTATCTTTCCTGTCCTGAGGAGCTGGACACAGCATTTCAGATGTCCCTCACTAGGGCCAAGTGTCAGGGTTCCCTCCCTGAGCTGCTGGCTGTTCCCAGGGTGCATCTCACACATGTGAGCTGCCTCAGTAGAGGTGAGAGCTGCTGCCCCTCGGGCACCTCCAGGAAGGAGGGAATTGTCTGTACCTCTCCTGTTCTGTCCCAAAACCCGACACCTGTTTGCAGGTTTAATAATTAACCCAGAACTCCAGCACGCTCCATAACAGCTACCCTGATGGTGCCTGCCTGCCCACAGTGATGCTGCTCCAGCTTCCCCAGTCCTCCACTGCTCCCCAAAACCAGGGAATTCTCCCTGCTCAATTGATGACAACCTGAATAACTCCCAGTTATCCAGGCTAAACAGCCTCAGTGGGGTTTAAAACACCTGACAAAACAGGATTTGTACAAGTCAGGTGAGCCACAGCACTGAACCTCTCAGGTTTGTGACCACCAGCCCTTGAGGTGCTCTGTGGACACAGAATGGCTGATGATCCACGAGGGCTGGAGATCCGTGAGTCTCTGGCCTGTGAGGAACCTTGCCATGGTTCCTCACAGACAATAAATTTGTCCTGTCAAAGAGACAACACTTCCAGCCACGTGCCATGAAATAAAGGGCCCAGGGACTTTTTGCCTTTTAAAGCAGTTTATGCTGTTTTAGTGAGCTGCTCCCTTGTGCACCCACTGGGTTCTGTTTAACCAACAGCTCTCTGCTGACTCACCAGAAAATCAGAAGTCAAAACATTTTATAAATAATAAATGCAGAGTCCTCCTTATTTGCCCTTTTTAACCTGTGGGGTTGACATTTTCCAAGTTGAAACATCAAAATCTATTTAAAAATGAAATGAAATCTGGGATTCTCGTATAGACCTGAGATTCTCTCATCATTTCCTGACAGCAGCTGATGAACACCTGAGGAAAAAACCAGTTTTACCAGACCAGTAACAAACTCCACAGTGTCTGGCAACATTTCCATGCTATTATTCAGCATATCTATGTGTAAAAAACACATATGTAGGGCTACAAAAATAGTACTTAAAAAAAAACCTCCCACCAAAGACACAATCTCTGTCTCAAGAAATCTGCAACACAAAGGCTCAGTCCTTTAACATGTTGAGTGTGATAAGCCTTACTCACTGCATTATAGATTCAATTAACTTGATAAATATTACGCACATATTGAGAAATCCCAACTGCCACAGCAGTCAGAATCTTATTTCTCCGTGTTAACCCACCCTTCTATTGAAAACAGCCACATTTCCAGGGACAAGACTGGATTTGGGAGTGACAGGTCAGAGTTATGACAGGATTAGTTCTGAGGATTTCCTTCTAAACACATCATGTGCTGCAAGTTGGGAAAGGAGTATGTTGTTCACTTAAAAACAGATTCCTAAACTAGCTTTTATAAGGTAAATGTTTTAATATGGAGCTTGATCCAGTGCTAAAAGTCTGTATTACATTTAGAAGCTCCATAATGGCAAACATTTTACCTGTTCCATGGCTGCCTCTGTGTGCCAGGTATGAGTAATAACCCAGGATCAGAAATTACCTAATAAGGCCAATTTTTTTTGCCACCTTTTTCTTATCAGCTGACTCTGACTCTCATCCTGATGCAGCAATGAAAGCACAGCCCTGAGGAGGTGTGTTTGTGCAGAGCCAGCATCTGTCCCCCTGTTACTAAACACTAATTATTAAAGTAATTACTGGAGCTCCTGCAGCAGCTAGAAGAAAGCAGAACTGTGGTGCTTGTGTTGGGTTTCATGGACATTTGCTTTTCTCACTTCCTCTCTTCTCAAGCTTGTTGGCTACATGTGAACTCTCATGGTAGATCAGTCCATCTGCTTCTTGTCCCTGACACCCCAAAAACTGACCAAACACACCAAAACCAACCTTCCTTCCTTTCCTTCTTTCCTTTCCTTCCTTTCTTTCCTTTCTTTCCTTTCTTTTTCTCCTGGGCTTGCCTTCAGTGATAGCAGATTCCCACTGGGTGACTTGGAAGGTCAAGTACTTGTATTTGACTGTAGCAGTATATTCAACAAATTAACTGTAATGGTGAAAAAAGT
The DNA here is from genome assembly GCA_013400275.1 of Rhadina sibilatrix. Classification (NCBI taxonomy): domain Eukaryota; kingdom Metazoa; phylum Chordata; class Aves; order Passeriformes; family Phylloscopidae; genus Rhadina; species Rhadina sibilatrix. The sequence goes on along the minus strand of VWYO01010719.1, from coordinate 60,256 downwards.
GCCAAATATCCCCAAACTGTAGATCAGAACAGGGTCCCTAACACTCACCCCAGCTCAGGGCTCTCCCTCCAGCTACTTGCAAAAGAACTACAGGACTAAACGTAGCAAAAATGGATAAAGTAGAATATTTTCATACTTGGATTGACTCTGTAGTAGAATATCCCTGTATGGGCCATTCCAGCTGGACTCGATGATCCTTGTATGTCCCTTCCAACTTAGAATATTCTGGGAAATCTGTGAAGTATGAAGTGATTTGCATCTGTTGAGTAGTTCTTCATTGACTTATGTGTTTTTTCAGTAAATTTTTCTGGCTTCAGAAGCCTTTCTTTTCTTCCCTTAAGGAGTGTTAAGCAGCAAGGTTAAGTAAAGAAGTCATTAAACAACTACATAATGAGACTTGATGACTTATGAGAGGTAAAACTTAAATATTCAGAAATTCAAGGGAGAAAGAAATTGAAAGGATTTATCCAAAAAGTTCGAGCCTTCATTCATCTGAGTGGGGTTGGCTCAAGAGCATGTCTGTACAGCAGCCAATGGAAAATGCGTGTATTTTATCCTGTAAATAGGACACTGCTGACAGTAATAGCTGTGCGTATCTAACATCCATGAGCTCCACTCGTGTGCTCTCATCCGCACGGCCACCCAGAGACGTGACATGTAGCATATCCCGAAGATCAAAACGAAATACAGGCTCTGTTTAACCCACGAAACAACGTGAAATGTCTTGGCAGCAGAGCCCCGTCCCCACAATGCCGAATTACAGAGGTGTAAATCCCCGGGCCCTCCGCGGCCCCTCCCGTCCCCTCACGGCGCCGCCTCAGCCCGGGCGCGGGGAGCACCCCCACCGCCAGGCGGCGCACTAGTGCGCGCGGGCGGCCTGAGAGCGGCAGCAGCGATTGGTCCATGCGAAGGGGCGGGGCTCTGTGGAACCCCGCCCAACAAGGCGGCCAGGGGCGGGGCTCACGGGGCTGTTCTGGGCAGTCATTGGGTGATCCCGGGGCGGGGCGGGGCCAAGGCAGCGCGCGAAGGCTCGAAGCGGTCCCCGGGCGGCGGGAGCGCGGGCGGGCCATGGCGGCGGTACCCGTAACAACGGAGGGCCCCGTTGAGGTGAGTCCTGTCGCTCCCCTCCCTTCGGCATGGCCGGCCGCTGACGGCGGAGGCAGCTCGCGGCTGCCTTCGGCCTTGCGGCTCCGCGGGCTATGGCGAAGTAGAAGGCCCGGGAGGGACAGCGAGGGAGGTGGCGGTTCCAGTAAGCGTTCCGGTACGGTGCCTTTTCGATTAGCAGTGCCGGTGGCGATGCCAGTAGCCACCAGCCACCCCTGCCCGCCGTCCTTGATCGCGGGCGGTCCCGCGCCGTCACCGGGCTCGCCCTTCCTGGCGGACTACAGATCCCAGCATGCCCCGTGTCCGCCCTGCCGGCCGCGGGGCACGCTGGGAAGGCCGCACTCAGCCGGTCTCCGCGGACGCGGTGCATGCCGGGAGTGCCGCTGGGCCCGCAGTGACGGGTCTGAATAAAAATAAATAATAATAAAATAGCGATTTAAGCTCGTTCATTCTCCATACGATCACATCAGGCAATGTCAGTTGTGTTTTTGATGTGCAAACCCTCACATGTACTACCCTGTATGTGAATAGTCATTTGTGTTGATAAAGACGGTAAATACCAATAATAATAAATATTGCTAAATATGTAAATATCAACGTTTGTAGTTAGAATATAAGGAGAACGCATGTAGATTTCATTGTGTGTGAGGGCTTAGCCAAGATTTTGGATTTAATTTGGACGCCAGCAGTCAGGACTACATAAACAATATTAATCCCATTAAGAAAAATCGTATTTTGCTTTGTAGCTTCCACTGGCAGATTTGAACCCAGACTTGCAGAAACCCCTGGACAGCGACTCTGACAGTGGCCAGGGCAGCTGTGAGACGGCCTCCCCTGGTCCCCTTGGCACAGGCACAGCCTAGTGGGGGGACAGAGGTCTGTAACACTTCCATAAATTGTTTTTCTCCAACGCTACATTTTTTCTTTTATAAATACCTTTTAGGAGGTTGTCATTGCTTGACCTGTAGGAATCCAAACTCTTGTTGTTGCTCGGAATGTGGGCAGGCATCTTGAAACCTCTGAAGAGTGTATTTTGAGCTGCAGAAAGAAAAAAGACTGAATGGGATGTGTCTTAATTACTTACTCGCTTTCTTTCCTTTTTTTTTTGTTTATTTAGTGTAATTTTTATTACTATTTCAAGGCAAGACACTACAACGAAGTGTTTTCAGCTTTCCCTTTTTTTTTTAAAGGTTAAAAACCTTTCACATCAATTTGGGCTAATTAAATGCTGTTCTCTGGGGAGAAGTGGATTTTGAGGAGTCGAGTTCAAGCTCATTTGCCATAGATGGTGACATCTGTCAAATTTAACCACTGCAAATTTGGCTGCTTGCTAATTAACTTGTGGCACCTTCCTTTTTTTTTATTTTCACGTGTTTTGCCAGATTCAGAAGAAGAAGAGGAAGAAATTTTTGTGCGTAAAAAGGCAAAAAACCAGAAGGTGCTTCAGGACAGTGAGAGTGAAGAGAGGGAGGATGAAGGCTCATCCGTGCAGGAGGATGCTTTGGGTGGAGAGGAGGAAAATGGGGAGGAAAAGGAGAAGGTTGCTACTGAAAAGAAGAAGAAATCCCGTCGGGTCCGCCCAGCTCTGCTGGACAGTGATGACAGTGACACTGGTGACCAGTTGCAGATTGAAAACCTTGAAGCAGGCAGGGCATCTCCCTTGCCTGAGGGTGAGCTAGAGGAGGAGAGACCTCTAAAATCTGGGGAAAAGTACAGAAAACATAAACATAAACGTGACATTGAAGAGGAGCCAGCAAAAGAAGCTGTAGCAAAATCCAGAAGAAGGAAGCAGAAGGAGAAAATAATGGAGTCCATTAAACAGCTGAGAAAAGAAAAGAAGCCTGTGGCAGAGGTGGGTATTTTGGCAGAAAACTTCAAATAATTTCTCAGCTAAGTTCAATTTATTATTGCTTGTGGTTATTCTGTTCCAAAGCTTCAGTGTTGTGTCTACATTCCTGGAGGAGGTTTGGGATCCACAGGGATCCATGGAACACCATGCAAGTCTAACCTGCAAGGTCTGAAGATTAATTTCAGTAAACTTCATTAAATTTGCAGTTTAAGGAAGTACAAAACCTAACACTTGATGATCTAATGCCATCCTAAGTTAATGTCAAAGAACCAAAGGGACCTTCTGAAAGGAATCACATGAATATTTTATTCTTATGGAAGCAGGTGGATGGTGGTGAGAGGTTTCCCCTCAATGACAGTGGATGTCTTCTGGATGACAAGGACCTCTTTGATAATGGCTTGGGAGAGGAGAATGATCAACCCCTTGAGGATGAAGAGTCCCTAGAATCCATACGAGCAGCCGTGAAAAACAAAATAAAGCAATGCAAGGTACCAGCTGATTGTGATACAAAATTATTGTAAATGTGCTCTCTTTCAAACTGATAGAGAATAGGTTTAGATTAGATTATTGGGAAGAAATTGTTCCCTGTGAGGGTGGGGAGGCCCTGGCACAGGTTCTCCAGAGAAGCTGTGGCTGCCCCAGGATCCCTGGCAGTGTCCAAGGCCAAGTTGGACAGGGCTTGGAGCACCCTGGATAGTGGAAGGTGGCCTTGCCCAGGGCAGGGGGTGGAATGGAATGATCTTTAAGATCTTTTAGAATCCAAATCATTCCATGATTACTGGAATTTGTACCTGAGCAGGTTCTAAAACTCTCTTTGACTGTGGTGGAGTTGTACTGCTGTGGCAGAAGAGAGGAGAGCCTTCTGGCTTTTTTTTGTTTTTAAAGATGGAGGAATGTTGTCTTGGCAAAAAGATAATGCTGGAGTAGGAGCTATTTAATCTGCCCTTGTGTGGGGTTTGTGCTGATTTATGAGTGCACTTGCTGGCTTTGCTGAGCAGTGGTAATTCTGCACAGTTATTTGTGGTGTGTTTGCCCTTGATTGTGCCAGGATATCGATAGAAAACGTTGAATTTCTTCTTATGCTCCACAGAACAAAGAACGTTTTCCTGATGAGGAAGGCTACAAACATGTGTTTGATGAGGAGAATGAGGAGCCTGTAATAAAGGAGCCAAAAAGGAAGGTGAAGTCTTCATCTTTTTTTAAAGCTCTGTGTTGTCGTTTCTCGCGACTAAAATGGTTTTGTATGAGCAGTGTGGTTTGGTTTTGTTTTTAAAGTGGATGCTTTATTCTGACTCCTTTCTGTTTGAAAAGGGGAAAATAAGCTATTTAAGAAGTAGACAAAGAGCCCCATGTTTTGTTTCCTGGCTTCAGAAGCTTTTCTTTTCTCCCCTTAAGGAGCGGAAAGCAGCAAGGTTAAGTAAAGAAGCCATTAAACAACTACACAGTGAGACCCAACGACTTATTAGAGGTAAAACTTCAATTCTTCATATGTGAAGGGTTCAGAACTGTTCAGAAATTCAGAGGAGAAATTGAAAGAATTTACCCAGAAGATTAGAGCTAACCTAACACAACTTACTGAGGGTTGAAGGTGTGCAAGACCATTTTTACTGAAAGTCCTGTTAAGGATATTTTTGTAACTAATGAAAATAAAGATTCTTGTTATCAAATAAAGGGCTCAGATGATGTTTTAAATCTTCTCTCACCATCTTTCTCTGGCAGAATCATCTGTGTCTCTCCCATATCATGTGCCTGAGGCCAAAACTGTTCATGACTTCTTCAAGCGCAGACTTCGACCAGCATGTCAAGGAAATGCCATGGCCTTGCTGAAGTAAGGACTTAAACCTTCCTCATCCAATTTTTTCATAAACTTTAAGCATCTCTGGCTTTTCTTTTGAGGATAACAAGACTTTCTTAGGCTCCTTTAAACCCATAAAAGGAGGAAATTAGGAGGAAATTGCTAACATTAGCCAATGCTGCTCTCCTGACAGAGTCATACTACTGAAGTGATCAGGGCCAGGAGTATCTCATGTGAAGGAACTTGCTGATGCAGAGTTACTTTAATGAGATTTAAACCATTAAATGAGCCCCAATATTTTACTTGGACTGTTTCTTCTCTGAGTAATGTGCAGTAAAATACTGAAGCTACAGTAGTCACAAAATCCCTCAGGAATTTCATACTGTGAGACTGTAACCAGTACAAAGCTTTTACACTTCCTTAAGTTCTCATGATTATGTTTTCCAGATTTCTGTCCTTCACCTCTTCCTACACAGTCATGACAATAATTAGGAAATGGTTTCTTCCTCTCTGTGCTCAGCCTTCTCTCCCTTTCACACTAACTGTGGGTGGTATGTTTCTTTCTGCCTTTGTTAGGTCCTCTAAATACCAGCTGCCCCTAAATGAAGGATCTGCAGCCATTGGGAACTTGAACAAGGATTGCAAAGATGGGCCAGTGGAAGATGATCAATCAGCAGCTGCTGAACCAGAAATGAACCTGGGCAGAGACGTTGATTCTTCTGTGACTGAGCCTCTTGCTGCTGAGGGGAAGAACTTGCCAGAGGATTGTGCTGAGCAGCCCAGGCAGGACAGGGAGGATTCTCATGCATTTACAGAGACTGTAAATAATGATAACACAGAGGAACAGCAGCTCCCCAGCTGCCTGAGCACTGTCTGTGATGAGCAAAAGAAGAGTGAAATTCCTCCAGCATCTGGAGATGCCCTCATGGAAAGAAGGGAAACAGCAGCAGATGTACAGGGTGAAACAAGCAGTCAACAAGTGGGGCCTGGACTGGTGGCACAGCCTGAAAAAGTGAGGAAATCCAAGCTGGATAAACTTCGTGAGCTGGGAATAGACCTGTCCATCCAGCCAAGAATCTGCTCTGACAATGAATCCTTCATAAACCTTGATGAAGCTGATTCAAATAAAGGTATCACTTGTGTTGCATCCCTAAGCAGTGTTGATCTGAGCTTGGCTGGAAAATTCAGAAATATTTAGGTGATAGAACAGCCAACAGGCACATTCACATACAAGTGTAAATTCTTTAAGACATATTAACAGGAATTTAGAATTGCCTGGTGCCTGGGAGGCTGGGCTGGAAGTGAATTGAGGTCTTGTGGACAAATGGTAGTCAATGGTAAGATAATTTAATATTGACTAATATCAATGGAATACAAGCTACAGCAAAAATATTCTGTGGTGGTTTATTATTAGTCAAATAGAATGGTTTTGGTATTCAAGATTTAGCTTTTAAACTAAACTTTGGGGGCAAAAAAAGCTCAAGACCTACTTTTACTGCAAGTTTTAACAATCAATGCTTTTACATGCTGCCACGTTGATTTAATTAATATGTATTTAAAGAACTAGAAGCCCTGAAAGCACGTTTCTTGAAGCACACTCTCCAGACGTCGAAATCCAAGGCGGAGCGGGCTGTAAACATGAACATTATCCGTAAGGAAACAACATCTGATGGGAAAGAGGAGCTGAGAGCAGACGTGGTGCCAGCAGTATTGGCTGCAGAGAGCCTGGAGGAAACAGTCCACACAAAGCCAGGTTGGTGGGGGAGAAGAAGAGACAAGGATTGAACTTGAAAACACTTGAGGTTTTTATTTTCCTCTCTCGTGTTCTGATTCCCAATGCTGCCCTACAAAATACAGGGGAAGGGATCTTCATCTGTGAGATTACTGTGTATGTTCCCCTTAGTGGGTAGCCCTGCTTTAATAAAAAAATTCTTGGTAGACCACTTAAATAGCAGTGGCCTGTGTAGGACAGCCTCAGTCAGATCTTTCTGACTGGTTCCTTGGATTTTTTCATGCTTCCATGAGATGCTGTGGCTGCCCCATCCCTGGAAGTGTCCGAGCCCAGGTTGGATGGGTTTGGAGCAACCTTGGTCCAGCGGAGGGTGTCCCTGCCCGTGGCAGTGATGGAACTGGGTAAACTTTAAGGTCTCTTCCAAGCCAAACCCTTGCCTGAATCTTTTCCTGTGCAGGTGAGAAGCTGCAGGCCCTGAAGGCCAAGCTCCAGGAGGCCATGAAGCTGCGCAGGAGCGAGGAGCGCCAGAAGCGGCAAGCGCTGTTCCAGCTGGACAATGAGGAAATGCTGGAGGAGGAAGAGGAAGAGGAGGAGGAAGAGATGACAGATGAGTCTGAAGAGGAAGAAGAAGAAGAAGAAGGTGATCACGAGGTCTGTATGCAACATTTTCCCATAACCTCACCAGCTTCTCCATTCTGCTTCCTCTCCCCAATGGAATGGGATTTTTGTACACGACTAATTGGGGAAATTGCTAAGGATTCTTCCTAGAAGCTATAAGAAAATTGCTATAGTTGGCATATTCAGGGTTTGGATTGCCTAACCTTGAATTCATGAGTGTTTTTCTTTATTTGTCTAAACACTATTAAAACCAAATAGAAACGTTTAAAAGATTTTGATGCCCCTTTCTCTTTTTATAAATCCTTGGTTCGTTGCTGGCTTGGCCAAACAGGTCTCGTGCCTCACCTGGGGTAGGGTTTGCCATGACAAAAATCCTCATATCTCTGCTGTGTTTGGGGATGTTTTTTAGAATTCAGAATTGCTGCTTGATGAAGCAGAGGAAGATAATGAAGATACAGAAGAGAAACACACTGAAGATGGTGATAAAGAAACTGACAGGGAATCAATTGATGGTGAAAAGCTGGAGAAATCTGAACATGGTGATTCTGTTCTAAAACATCCTTCAACAGAGTCTACATTGATGCTTTTTAAGGACAGCTCCTCAAAAATGGGGTAAATAATCCAAGCCTTAAAAGTGGTGACTGAGAAATTTTAAATTTGATCAGCATGTGTAGATTTTTTTATTATTTTTATAAGTATTTTTGTGTTACCTTGTGTTTTTTTGCAATTCATCCTAAATTTGTTAGCAAATACCTTTTATGAATTGCAGATATTCTCTTCCTGATGAAAAACTGGAAATGGAAGAAACTGTAGACAAAGGACTGGCTAAGTTAGGTAAAGTAGAATTATTTTCCTAGATAATTCCTTTTTTTTTGACTTAACATATATAAACTTTCTATTAAAGATTGGTATTCAGTATTTCTGTTATTTCATCACTTTTATATAGTTATACAGTATGATTTTGAAAGTTTAGATTGATGAAAAAAAGGGTGGGCTTGAAAAAACTAGAGGGAAAAATACTGTTCAAAATAATACTGGAAGGAGTATGAAATGTCAGAAATCAGTAAGAGAAGTAAAAAAGTGTAATATGCGTCCTGTGAGAAGAAAGAGAAATCCAACATGACCACAAAATGAATTTTAAGCAAGGTGTCAGTGTTGAAAAACATTAAATTGAGGTTTTACTGGATTACACACATTAAAAAAAAAGTTAAGCACTATTTTTTTTTTTTTATTATTCTTTCCAGAGGATGATGATTCATTTTCTCTCCCAACACTGGCAAAGGAGAACAGCCACAACAGCAGCTTTGAGTTCATTGGCTCCATGATCCCATCCTACCAGCCCTGTAACAAGCAGGCCTCCAGGGGAGGGAGCTTCTTGCCTGCAGCAGCAGGGTTCAGGTCAACCTCCCCTGCTTTCTTCAAAGCAAGTTTTATCAGCTCTGCTTCCAAGGTGAGGTTCTCAGTCCTGGTTGTGTCTTATACTGACCAGAGGGAAGTAAATAAATTATTTTATCCTGATGATCAGATCTATCAAAAGAAGCAAACCAGACAAATGCTTTGGTGTCAGCAAACTGCCTCTCAGGTTTGTGTCCTCATTGGAATGGATAAAAATGACATTATAAAACTTACATTCTGAAACATCAAAGAAAAGATGCTATTATTTGGCTTTTACATCTAAAATATGTGCATCATAAAAATGGTTTTTAAGGATGCTTACATGGGCTACACAACATCTGATGTCAAGTGAACTGCTGTGGTGTATTGGAGCAGCATGGACATAATTTGACTCCTGCATGGTTTGGGTTGGAAGGAACATCAAAGCTCATCCCATCCCCTGCCATGGGCAGGGACACCTTCCACTGTCCCAGGGGGCTCCTAGCCAGGGATGAAGCAGCCACAGCTTCTCTGAGAAGTCTGTTCCAATGCCCCTTGCATTTAAATTTAGACTTACTTAACAACTTACTTATTTTTGTATTCCCTTGACTAGAGCTCAGGAAAGACCTCTGAGCCTTCTCTTCCCATAGAAGATTCCCAGGACCTGTATAATGCCTCTCCTGAGCCCAAGAGTTTATTTCCAGGGGCTGGGGAGTCGAGGTTTCAATTTTCCCTGGAGGATGACACTCAAAGCCAGCTGCTCGATGCAGAGGGGTGAGTGATGGGTGGAGAGGATGGTGTTCTGTGCCTGTTAACAGAAATAGGATGTGCAGACCAGCAAGAGTTTTCTAACTACAGCCTTTCTTTCAGCTACTTGAATGTTGGACAGCACAGGAATAAATACCAGTCCTCAAAGCATCAGCTGCCACTGGCTAGCATGGATGAGAATGCCATGGATGCCAACATGGATGAGTTACTGGACCTGTGTTCTGGGCACTTCAGCAGCCAAGCTCAGCACGTGCCAAACACCAGCAGCACCAAAAAGCAGAACATGGAGGAGCTGCTCAATCTTTGCTCAGGAAAATTTGTGTCTCAGAGTATGTCCTGAATTCTCTTTTCAGCTCTGCTGCTTACTTGATTTAGAAATGTTTAGCTGAGGTAATTTCAGGTCTGGGCACTGCAGCCACCTGTGGAATTTTGTCTTTGTTGGGAGCATTTGCAGTTTTATTTCTAGGGTGTTGTCTGACACTTCAAGAACAGAAATAAGTTGCCATCTTACTGTTTTCTGTAGCAGGTTCTCCAACGTGGGCTTCTTCAGTGTCTTCCAAGGCAGAAAAAGACAGTGACATAGAAGATCCAATGGCAGAGGCTCTGGAGCTCTGTTCAGGCTCCTTTCCCACAGACAGGTTAGCATTGCTCTCCTGACATTTACTGAAGTTAATTCTGGTAACTGTCTTGTTTCCCTCTTAGAAGTGTTTACTTGTTTAACATCAGTTTGCTGTCAGTGAAAGTGTGCTTTGTTTTGGAGGTGAAGGGGAGGAATACTGCAAATTTTGCTCAGCAATTACTCTCTAATTGGCAGCATAAAACTGTTTCCCACAGCTGCTGCTGTGAAGGGAAATTCTTTGTCTTTCACTGGTGGTGAAAGAAACAGTGAAGAACTTTCATTAAACTGGGAAAAGATTAAAAGTGGGACTTTTGGAGTCTGTTCTGGGCTGTTGCCAAACTGCCATAACCAGATGTAAAGTTGGATACTTGGAGTTTTTTTATTGACTGAATTGGAAAGTGTATGGCTGCCTGACAAAAGGATAGTGAGTGGGAAAGTTAAGGGGATCCAGGAGGAATTTGAGAGGGGGAAAAGAATTAGAAATTAGTGCTTGTCCCATGGTTTCTGCAAGTGAAGACCTGAAGTCTTGAAACATCAATTCTAATGGGGATTTGGGGCATTTATAGCTAAATGCTGCTGGCAGATATTGGCTTTGAGCACTCACAAGGAATTGCCTGACAGCAGCTGAGGTGGGTGTTGAAATTTTGCCTTGATTTCCTGGAGGTGAAATGAAAATGCCTTTCTCCCATTTATGTTTTCCCTAGGGAAGAGGAGGAAGAGGAGGAGCAAGAAGAACTTGGTGGTTTTCAGCTTTTAACAGATGATGAGGCCTCTGCAAGTGAAGAGGTGTGAACTGATGGAGCCAGGCAGCTGCTGGATTAAATAGATAAATCCATTTATCTTCCTAGATTTTTAATATTTCTATCAATGCAAAGTACCACAAATTCCATAACAAGCTACAGAAACATTTTGCAGAGCAAACTTTGGATCATTTAAAAGATTTCTTCCTCCAAAATATGCCTGATGTTTTCGTGTCTTGTTCATTGAAGAAATCTGTCATTACAAAGCAGTCCACTCTCAGAAAATCCTTATTTCTGAAAACTTTCTCTTTGACAGGATGAAAAAAGTGAAGATAGTGCTGAGGAAGAAGCAGAAATGAGTGATGAAGAAGAACTGCTGAGACGTAGACCACTCTTGAAGAAAAAACTGTAATTGTCTTTTTAAAAGTCTTAATTAGCAGAGGGAATAGAATATTAATAGCACTAGAAATTTAGTTTGGAATTATTTCCTCTCCAGCAGATGTTTATATGGTCTGATTTTTTTTACTTTGGTGCTGTCATGTTGCATGAATTTAGCTGTTGCTTGTGGGTTATAGGTGATTTCCATAATAATTTTCATTATGGATGGAAATCAAAAAGCCACAGTAAAAGCAGTGCATCCCTTTGTTCTGACCAAAGAAAGGGATGCAAGGATATTGTTGTCACAAAATAAAACATGGAGGCAGTGGCACCATCTTTGGAATCTGGTGGATGACAATGATTTGAGGTTGATGTCAGGCCATTTGTGTAAATGTGCAAGAGCTCAAGGCTCAGTCTTTCCAAAAATTACACGAGAAATTACAATACCTCCTTGGGAAAACGTGCTTGTTCCATGTCAAAAGATAAACCTTGCTTTCAGAAGATTAATGTGGTGGCTGTTACGCTCCCAAACCAAACTTTCAACTTTTTTTTTGTCACAGCAAACTGCAAGATTTCATGGAAGAGGAGGCAGAGCTGTCAGGGAGTGATGTGGGAAGCGAGGACGAGTACGACGGCGAGGACCTGAACGAGTACGAGGAGGAGATCATCGATGAGGAGCTCCCCAACGAAGCAGAATTAGGAAACCAAATACAGAAATTCCACATGTCAGTGCCATTTGCAGTAGATCTTTGGGTGTGGGAGGCCCTGGCCCTGGGACAGAAGCTGGACTAACCTGTCCCTGTGTGCTGTGCTGGCAGGAAGGCGATGCTGGACGATGACAAGCGCCAGCTCCGCCTGTACCAGGAGAGGTACCTGCTGGATGGGGACCTGCACAGCGATGGCCCGGGCAGGACCAGGAGGTTCAGATGGAAAAACATAGGTGACCTATGATCCAGAGTTAATAGAGGGGGAGAAAGATTGAAAACAGAGCTTGTGTGTGCGGGAAGCAGCACTTAGTGGTCCTCAATAAACTGCAGGGGAGATGATTCTGAGTTTTTCGTTTGGTTGGGGGAGTTTTTGCCTTGTTTGTTTGATTGGTTTGGGGTTGTTTTGTTGTTTTTTTTCTAGCCTCCATTTTCAAAATTGATAGCTGACTGTCTTGTTTTGTTGCCTAGATTTTGCTTCACAGATGGATTTGTTTCAGAGAGATTCAGATAATGAGGAGGAGAATGAGGAGTCTGAAGAGACAGAAGTGAAGTGGAGGAAAGAGCGATTTGAGCGAGAGCAGTGGCTTCGTGAGCAGGTACTGGTGAGCTGCTAGAAAGGCTTGCTCAGTCTCTGTATCATTGCTGGATGTGAAATTGTTTATTCCTCAAGCTAAACTTCAGTATTAGGTCAGATTTCCCAGCTGAACATGATGCTGTTCATTAATAGAACAAGGATGATGAAATATCTAAAAAATTGCAATAGCCTCTTACGGTAGAAAGTAAATAAAAATTAATTTACATAAAGAAAAGGATTACTCTACTTAAAATGCTGAATGAAATGTCCATTTGTAATACAAATTTTTTTCAATTGTCTTCTCTCTGTACAGAAGGAAAAAAACAAAGAGCAGGAGGAGGAGGAGGAAGAAATTGGTGGAAGCAGCGCATTCATGAAGCTGGCAAAAAAAGTGACTGCCAAGTCCCTGCAGAAGAAAGGTGAGCTTGATTTTTATTCAAGTGACAAGAAGAGAGAGAAAGAGTTGAAAAACTGATCTTTTCCCCCATGTCTCTGCCAGCCAGCCCAGCAGTGGTGGCCCAAGACACAACTCTGTTACCCAGGAACCCGTTTGAAGCCTTCAAACCTGCTGGTGACATCCAGGTGGGTACCAACCCTCAAAAATGGCATTTCCCAGCACAGCCAAGTCAGCTGCCCCTGAATTCTGGGCATTCCTGGTTTGTAAGGTGTGAGTAGAGAGTAGATTTTCTCTGAAGAGTAACTCAGCAACCTGCCTTGTTACCTGGGAGTGGTTTACTGCATCTTTTCTTTGCCTTTCAGATAAAAAATGGGTCACTCTTGAACAGACCTAAAGCTGTCCTTCAGAAGCTGGCAGCTATGTCAGATCTTAATCCAAATGCCCCTCGAAATTCAAGGAATTTTGTCTTTCATACCCTTTCACCAGAGAAGAGTGAAGAGGCAAAGGAGAAATCAAAACCTCAGGTAAAGATTTGGGTAGAGGTGCTGCCAGTTGTGGAGATTATTTGAATATACGGGCACTGAAATCTGCCAAGCAGTTAAGAGCACTGCTGTCTTAAATATTCCCTATGTGCTCTCATGCCAAATACTTCTCTCATAACTCAGAATTTAAATTTTATTTGGTTGTTTGGGTTTTTTTTGGACATGTTGTATACCCTAATGTATTTGACTGCCCTTAGGTGAAGAAGAGAGGCCCTTCTGCAGCAATGACATCAGCAGCAAAGCGGCCCAGGGTGGAAAGCTCAGAGGAAACCAGTCAAAGCAGAAGCATTTTCCAGTACTTGGAGAGCTGAATATTCCTGTTTGGAGCCAAAGGTTGTGTCTCCTCTTTGCCAGCTGCAGTTTATTTTGCCAATCTGCCAGAAATCACCAGGCAGGGAAACAAATGGGTGCCACCTCATTCACAAGTTCCAGTAATTTCCAGGCAGTGGTTTTGTGCTTTTTTCTCAGTCCTCTGTGGCAAATGGGAGCACAAAATCCATTCCTGGTTTGGAATGTAATGCTGACTTGGTCTTTCCCAAGCATTAAGGAAACTTCCACTGCTGTGGACTGTCCTCACAGGTGCTGCAAAGGTATCAGTTCCACCTGCAAATGCCATTTGTGTGACAAGGAACTACCTCAGGTAGCTGAAAGCACAATAAAAGAATAATTTCTACAGCTCTGGGAGAGAATGAAGCAGTGTTGGCCACGGCAGGACACTTGTTTACACTTGCAGCACAAAGCTTCAGCTGTGGCTCCCTCCAGTGTCTTATTTTCTTTAACGTTGAGCATTTATTAAGCTTCGCCTTTTAGAGAAGCTCTAATTTATCCTTGAAATGTTTACTTGGTGGAAAAGGTCCCAGTCTCTTCTGAGGCAATATGAGAAGGGGTTTCTTTCCAAGTTTTTATTACTGTTGATGTCAAACTTGCAGATGGATGTGTGTGTGTGTGTGTGGAGAGGGAAGAATGTGAGTAACGTGTGGGAGAGGAAAGGGAGGTTTGGGAGGGGGTTGTTTGCATTGCTGGGGGAAGTTGCTGGGGCTGCTTTGATTTGCCCAACTCCAGGCTACCTTTAAACCATCTATTCTGTTGTTTTCCTGGAAGCTGCACTCAGATCCAAGAGAAACCATCCGTGGCTGAGCAGCCAGTAAGGAAAGGGCTGCTCTAGAATGAGGGAATGTACAAGAAACTGTCATTCACAACTACTCTAAACAGGGTGAGACAAACTTGAGCCAGAGTCTCCAGCATTCCTGATGCTTCTGATCAGTATGTTCAACTTGTGGAGAGCAGGTAATGGTGCCACAGGGTCCTGCTCTAAGACTGAACATCTCTGGACTGTCACATAGACCCCCTTGGAGAAGTGTCTGAGCTGTAAATTTTGTAACATCTTGAGCACACGCCCAGTGTGCTGTGTGTAAAATATTTTATTGTACAGTATGTTATAAAGAATTATGGTACTAATCGAGGTGCAACTTTACAATAAAAGGTGGTTTTAATTTTGGAGTTGGTTAGAATTAATTGATAGGGTTTCAATCAGTTGTATGCATGTTCTTTGGATTTTTTCCCCCCAATGTTTTTGGTTTTTTTTTTTTTTATTTCTATGTCTATTTTTTCCTTGCTGCCTTTTTTTTGTTTTTTTTTTGTAGCCACAACTCAGCACTTCACTAGGAACAGCTGCAATAATATTGGAATACAACAAAAACAACCCCTTGTGTTTATTGGAGTGTGGATTTTCAACTCCTCAACTCTTCCACTTGGGTTTGCATGAAATTCTTGGCCTGAAGAATATGTTTTTTTCCTGCTTCAATAGTTTGGGATTTTTTTAGTTCCTAGACAAAACTTTCTTTATCCTTGTGTTAAGAAGTGTCTGTTTCAGTTCACTGCAGCAATTCTAATGATTGGTGTACCTGGGTTTGGGATGGGAGCTTTAGGGAATGACCTTTCCTCCTTCATTATCACACTTTCCTTGAAGGACCATGTCACTAACAGATTTCTGAACACCCACTTAATTCTTTATCAGTGTTTCACTGTTATGAAGGTTGTGCCACTTCAGCACAGATTTGTTGGGTAAAAACATTCAAGCTCCAAACTTGAGCATTTTTCCCTGAATTTTGCTCCCCCTCTGCCACTAGAGCGCAGCAAGAGAATGCTTGCTGTGGCACAGGGGCAAGGCAAAATCATTAAAGCTTAAACTGTGTCTTGACTCCAGGGGAAATTCTTGCAGTTTTCCATGCTCTGCTATTGCAAGGGATTAAATTTATAGAGACCTATAATTGCTACATTTTTGCATTAGAAAGTGGTAGCTTGAAGAGCACTTTTAGAGTGCTGGCTGAGTCCTGGTGGTTTCCTGGCTTCTCCTCAGCACATGCTACTAGCCATAATTATGGCTTTTATTTTTGCTTTCCCTGTAGAATTTTCCCTTTAAAATACATTTGCCTTGTTCCAGTGCCAAGGGTAGAAAAACACCGTTGAGCCTGAAAAGCCTCGTAAATTGAAATACATGGGGTGGGAATTTCCCCCACAACAACTTTGCAGTACTTCAGGGTTTGTGAGCTCCTGCTGGAAGCTCTGCATTGCACCCTAAAAATTCCTTGCCTGGGAGCATATTCCACACCAGGCAGCAGTGGGAGCAGGCCAGGGACAGGTTCTGTGGGATCCATGTGCTGAGATGCTGCTGCTCCCACGGTGCCAGAGCATCCCCAGAGCTGGGGGTTTGGGCCTGACCCTCACCTGTGCTCCTGCCCTGCCCTGCTCCCATCCATCTCCTGGCTCCAGCTTTTCCAGGGCTGCCCCCCTGCTCCTGTCTGGCACATTAACTCAGCTTTGCCTTCTCATTTTCAGGTATTGATTCAGCTCCCCTCTCCCGGCACGGACACGAGGCCGCTGGGCTAACGGGGAGAAAAAAACTCCCCATTGCTGCTGGAAGTGCCCAGAGTGGCTGGGAAGGAGGGAAGGGCTCAGGGTGCTGAGGGGTGGGGATGAGGGTCCTGCACCCAGGCACTGCTGCAGCTCAGCCTGAGCAGAAGCTGCTCAAAGGTTGGACTTGATGATCCTGGAGGTCTTTTCCAGCCTCAGTGACTCTGTGCAATGGTGTCTGCAGGGCTCTCCTGGGCTGAAGGAACAGCTGATCCCACTTCTTCCACTTCCCTCCCTTTTTTCTCCCCCGACTGCCTTGGGATAACTCAGAGGAGTCACAGCTGAGAGTTGTGATCAGCGATGTTTGGGTTTGACATTGGTGCAGAAGTGGCTGCAGCCTGAGATTTTCACCAGAGTCAGGTAGCTCTAATAAAAACACCTCTCTGTGCCTCAGTTTCCCTTTCCCACACGAGGCACAGGAGGAACAAAACCCCTGGGCTCCGAGCTCCTGAGCCCTGACTGCACCACGGGAGCCCTGATAAGAGCAGCGCTGCTAAAACACAACATTATCTGCTGAGCTGGCAGAGAGAAGGAGCTTTTGGGAACCCAAATGATAGTGGAGACGATTTTAAAAAAGGACTTTAAAGCAGAGGGAGGAGTGGCCCTAGGTGTGTGGGGAAGGTTGACATTGCAGACACGTTTATAATCCCAGCTCCCGCCGCCGCGCCGCTCCTCGGGGCTCAAGGCACTCACTGAATTATGTTTTCTTTCCCTTTTTTTTTTTTTTTTTTTTTTGCCAAGAGACTGAGAAGGGGAGA
>VWYO01010719.1:0-36091 GCA_013400275.1 Rhadina sibilatrix | reverse complement strand
AGCCCGGCCGTGCCTCCCCCTTCCTTTCCATTTCCCAAACAATTTCCTAATCAGACCTTTCTGTCTGGAGTTTATTAGTGATTCACAGGCCAAGAGGAAATGGTGATTTTTTTTTTATTTTATTTTTTTTTTTGGGTCCTGGTCTGATGGGAGGGGTGGAGTCGGCAGCAATATTCCCCTTTTTGTGGCTCAGCAGCGGATAAACCGCGGAGGAAACGTCAACGGGAGCCAGCCCCGCTCCCCCGGCACAGCCCTGCTCCCTTGGCCAAGAGAAATCCATTGTTTGGGGCGTTTAGGAAAGCAAAGAGTGAGCGGGCTTCTTCCTCAGATGAGCGCTTTGGCACGGGGCTCTCTGTCCCCGCCGGGTGACAGAGCTGAGTGTCCCCGCCTTCCCATCGCCGGTGCCTCCGGCGGGAGGGTCGCACCTCCGCTGGGCTCCCCGGGCCCGCAGCCTTTTCCTCCACCTCCTCCTCCTCCTCCTCCCGGTGCTACCCAAGGGCTGATGCTTGCGGCTGGGAGCTGCTGCAGTGAGCGGGCTCTGACCTCCGGTCTGGTGCAAGCGGTCTGGCCTCCGTGGGATTCGCAGCTCCTCTGAAATCCAATCTGGCCGCAGATTCCTGGCATTTTTTTTCACCAAATACAGCGCATCTGCCACTGCTTTTGATTCTGATTGAAAAGGAATTCGAGTTACAGGTAGACATCAGGCAGCAGGACCGGGCTGGGGCTGTGGACAAGGGAATGGGGTCACCTGGATCCAGCTCCCTCTGGCCCTTCCCCAGCCTTCACTTGGTGTTTTCTCCAGAAAATCCTGTGAGAAATGCAGGCCATGGGATGCTGTGCGTGAGAGCTGGGGCTGGGGCTGAGGATGAGGATGGAGCAAGGCCAGGGATGGGGCTGGGCTGGCAGTGATTCTTCCTCCCTCCAACCAGAGGCTTTTCTGGCCCCACCCCAGAGAGGAACGCAGCACTTGCACAGCCTGGGGTTGCTTTTCTTCTCCTCAGCCTAAAAAAACCTGACCTATGGATCTATGAAAATAAAAACGTTGGTTTTAAATTTTGTGAGGCCAAGAGGACCAACCTGTCTATAGCATCCTCCTCCTCCTCTTCCTCTCTCCATCTGCAGGACCTGCCATTTGCTCCCAACACGAGGTTTTCCAGCCCCAGCTCTGCAGTCCCAGGGCAGCGTGGTGGTCCCAGTGGCTCCTGTTCCCACCAGCAATGCTGGACCTGAATCCTGGTGAGCCTCAGTCCTTGTGAAGCCCCTCACAGCCAGGGACACCCATGGCCACATCGCCCACGGACGTCACCCGTGGCTTTGACCCAATGCTCAGCCCCAATTTCAGCTGCCTGTGGGGAAGAGCTGCTTCCCCCTCAGCCCCTCAGCCCCTCCCCTCGTATTTACCCGAATGAATGTGTTTACAATTACAGGGAATGCCAGGGGAGGCAGAGCCGTGGCCAGCGAGTCAGCGTCGGGGCAGCGCGGGCTGGAGGTCAGCACACTGTTTACTTTAATTTCTCTGAGAGCTTTTTGGGAGATTTCCCTCCTCCATTATTAAACTCAGATGAGCCGCTGGGGAGGTTAGGTCGCATGTGGTTCAGGGCACTTTTTTCTTTTGTAATTTTTTTTTTTTTCCCCCCTGTATTTGCAATGTTTCACCCTTAACTCTTTCGGGACAAGCTGCCCATCTCAGCACTGGGATACCAAGATGAGCCCGTGAGTGGAATGGTGGCTCCTGGATGAGCTGTGACCTGGGCTGGTGCTGGAGTACTCAAGGCTTGAAGATGCCAGCATGAGCCTATCACTGTGAGGCCTAGGTTGGCAATCAAGAAGATGTTCTATCCCCAGAAGGTCGTGGAGCACTGAACAGGCTTCCCAGGGAATGGTGACAGCCCTAAGGCTGCCAGAGCCTTTTTGGAAAATGCTCTCAGGGGTAAGGTGGGATCCTCAGAGGGCAGAGGGGCTACAGGCAGAACCTGAGGAGCAGCAGCAGCACTCTCCTGCTCCTGCACCCCCAGCTCCCAGCAAGGCATCCCCAGCCCCTCTTGCACTGGGTGGGTTTGAACCCCGGTGCCTCCTTCCCAGCCGTGGCCACGACAGGGAGCTGATGTCCTGCAGGCACAGGGCCAAGTGCCAGGGCTCCTTCTGGGACCAGTTTGGTTGGCAGCCCCTGGCAGATGGGAAGCAGAGGGAGGCTTCCCCAGCAGCAGGAGTGCAGGGAGTGGGGAGCTGGGCCTGGAGACTGAAGGATGATTTCCATGGCCAGTGCCACGCTCCCACCCCTGGCACGTCCCTGTGATGGCACCAGGGCTCTGCTGGTGCAGGGTCATGGGGGCTCCCCCAGCCAGGACAGCCCTGGGGCCAGGGAATGGCCCTGCTGGAGTAATCTGGTGCCAGTGACCTCTGGAGAAGCTCCAGTGGGTCACCCCAGCACCCTTCTCCCTTCCAAGCCTGGAGTCCCCAGCTCTAAAACCCCAGCGCATCAAGTCCTGTGCTCAGACTTCTTAAATAATTTTTAATTTCCTGGAGGGAAAGCTTCTAATTTATTTCTGGAACAAAGTGGGGGAAGGGGAGGGGAAGATGACTCTCAAGTCCATCACTAAGCCCCCTCCACTTCCAAACCTTCCCTTTCCAACTGTCCCCAAAGGGACCAGCCCAGCCCTCCCTGAGTCCCCATGTCCCTTCTATCCTGTGCCCTAAGCTGGGGTTCCCTGCTCTGGGGTTCCCCACAGTGTCCCCACAGGCAGGGCCTTGCAGTGAGGGACAACTGTGGCTGAGGGGACACTGGCTTGCAGAGGAATGGAACTGTTCTCACAGGAAGCAGCAAATCCTGCTGGGCTCATCAGAGACACAAACAATCCCAGGAGCTGGGCTCAACCTGAGCTGCACCAGTGCAAAATCCCAGTGAGACAGACCCCTACAAACACTGCTTCTGGATCCTTCTGTGAGCCCAGAACTTCCCTGGCTCCCACCATGGTTGGCACTTGGGGGAAGAACCCCAAACCCCTCAAACCAGTGGGGCCAGAGCCAGGGCAGCAGGTTTGCAGCAGGCTCCAGCACATTGGCACCCGTTGGCCTGCAGGGATTCCCGGGGTGGGGACAAGCAAAGCTGAGAGAGGAGCAAACCCTGCTCTGCCCTGGAGCCAAACTCCAGTGGCACTCATGGTTTTCTGTCTTGTTGAAACCTAAACTGGAGTTGGGAAAGGCCTGTTTGGGACGTGCCTCTTGGTAAACTGGGGGAGAAGGTCCCTGAATGAATCAAAATTCCCTCTGTGCTCTCAGTGATGAAAATTTCACTCTGTTGGGGTTCAGGCCACGATGGGAGTGAAGCCCAGAGCAGCACAAAGCAAAGGCTGAGCTAAGCCCATTGTGTGCCCAAACTCCTGTTTGTGTCCTGCCCACTCCCAGATGCCTGAGTCAGCTCCTGCCTTTCCCGTGTGACGGGAAGGGTTTGTTTCTTCAAGCCCGGGTTTCCCCTGGAGCTGCAGCCCAAGTGTCCCAATTACAGCTCCTGGTCCTGCCCCTCTGACTGCTCCTCCACGGAGCTGTCGAAGCCTTTGGAGCAGCCGGGAGCAGGAGAGGCTGTCAAGGGGCGTGTCAGGCAGAGGAGAAATTAAAACAACTTATTTCTCGCTGACATATCCACTGCTCTGAACTCTCACAATGTCATGGGGGAACCTCTGCTCTCCGCGTTTCTCCCCTACATCCCATCTCCAGCGATCCAGAGCGTTCAAAAGGAGCTTTGTCCACCCCGAAAGCACCTCCACGCCTCCTTCCTCACCCTGGGGGCAGGTGAGAGGTGCCGAGCCCAGCCTGGAGCTGCGGAGCACTTGGGATGCCGATGCTCTGCTCGTGCCGTGTCTGTCCCAGAGCTCGCACAGGATGACAGGGAAGGCCACCTCGGCTGACCCGGCCGGAGATGGGACCATCCCCGCCCGGGGCAGCTCTGGGGGTGATTGGGGAGTAGGTGGTTGCCCCCACCGCGGCTCCCAGCCCCACAAAGCCTCTTTATCTCCCGAGACGCCCCCGGTGCTTCATGTGACCCCCGCGCCGGGCGGGGGCTCGTGGGAACCGCTTGATGTTCCTGAGCCCTTTTCTTTCCCCTTGCGGACACCCCGGCTCCGGGCGAGGGGAATAAAGAACCCACTGAGCTCTCAGCTCCATCCCCATCCCCACGGGGACCTGCTGAGGCTCACGAGACCCACGGGCCGGTGGGAAGGAGCCAGAGTGTCCCAATCCAGCCCGTGTCGGGGAGCACCCTGTGCGTGCCGGGGAGCTCCAGCTCCTTCTCCCTTACACGGGTGGGAGTTTTCCCCTTTCCCCTGGAGGACAACGGCGGCACTTTCTCGAGGGATGCTGTGGGTGAACACGAACCCACAGGGACGCACACACAGAGTCACGGCAGCCGGGGGCGGGCGGCAGCGGGGGGCACCGGGCAGGACCGGGCAGCCCCGAGAGCCCCGAGCATCCTCGTTCTCCCTCAGCATCCTCGTTCTCCCCCAGCATCCTCATTCGCCCCCAGCATCCTCATTCTCCCCCAGCATCCTCGTTCTCCCCGAGTATCCCCGCTGCCCGCGAGCATCTCTGTCNCTCTGCGGAGGCTCTGCGGGGGCAGCGGGACCCTCCCCTCGGCGGGGCTGGGGAGCAGGAGGCTCTGCGGGGGCTCTGCGGGGGCTGTGCAGGGCAGGGATGCTCCCCGGTTCAGCCCCCGCCCCGCCCGCGCATCCCCCGGCGGAGCAGCCGGGCCCCGCGCTGCGGGGGAATCGCTGCCGTGGGCTGCAGCTCCTCTGTGGGGTTTTACGGGGCTGTCACCGGGCCCTGGGTCGAGCAGATGGCAGTGCGGGGGGCTGCGGGGCGGGAGTGCCGGGGTTCCAGGCCTTTGGCAGCACCCTGAGCTGGGCACGGGCTCCTGCAGCCCCGCTGCTGTCCGGGGTCAGCCCGGGACAGCCGATGGGCTCCTTCCTGCCATTCCTGTGAGCGCCTCCTTGCAGGAGAGGGCTTGGAGAGCGCCTCTCGCTGCCAGTGACCCGGCAGGGAAGGCTGGGATGACCTTTCCTTTTCTGGGCCAGTCTGTTCCCAGTCCTGCGGAGAAGGAGGGCCAGCGGGGTCACCAGTTTGGCAGAGGCCAGCCCCCCATCCTGGTGCAGGGCTGATGACATAGGTTGTGCAGAGGAGCCCGGGCCATCTCAGCTGCTGAAAGACATTTATTGCTGCTGGGAAAGCATCTCCTTCCAAGCACACCTTTACCAGCATGGAATTAATTGCATCTGCCACAGCCCAAATGCTGCCAGCAGCACGTGCAGCTGCCTGCCTGCGCCCCGTGATGCCCTCTGGCATTATCCAAGGGGTGCTGCAGGAACATGGGCTTGGGCTGGAGCTCTCAGGGAAGACAGATGGGATGGGAGGTGGCTCCTTGAGCTTCTGCATCAGGTGGGAAGATGCCCTTGGATGGGAGGTGTCCCTGCCTATGGCAGGGGGTGGGAACTAAATAAAGCTTTAAGCTCTCTTCCAACCCAATCCATTCCATGATTCCGTGGGGACACGCCGAGAGCAGCAAACACCAAGGACCGCTGACCCCATGATTTATCTTTAAAGAGGTAAATAAAGCTGAGAGCGTGTTTTTCCCTGCTGTAGCTGCCCTGAGCTCTGCTTGTGCCAGCCCAGGTGCCCGCAGGCGCGTCACGGCTCCGTGTCTCCCTTGCAGGCAGGACACCGGCGAGATGTTTGCTGTCTGCCCGGCAAACCCCCCGTTCCAGCAGGGCCGGGCGGGCCCAGCGCTGGGCACGGCCATCCCGGGGGCGGGACATGGGCCGGACTCCAACTCCAACTTCGTGGGAGAGGTGTGTGACAGCAACGAGAACTGGAGCCAGCCAGCGCCGGGGTCCCCGCCGGAGGAGGGCTCCAGCCGGAGCGAAAACACCACAAATCCGTCTGATAATCTGCTGTTATTAATGCAGAGACAGATGGTCCAGGGCCGGCTTAGGGACACCGCCCGGGGCCTGGGCGACGTGCACCCCGAGCAGGGGGTGCGCAGCCCCCCCGAGGGAGCCGAGGTCGGCGGGGCAGGGGGACAAAACACGGCCGAGGAGGAGGCGGCCGGGGGATGCGTCAAGTCGCCGAGCTCCCCTGCGGAGGACAACGGCTACGCCAGCAGCTCCCTCAGCATCGACAGCCCCGAGAGCACCTGCAGCGCCACCTGGGACCCTCCCGCCTCTGCCCCCCAGGCCAGGAGCCCCCCTGAGGCAGGGCCGGCTGAGCCTGAGCTGGGGACCCTCTTCCCGGTGCTGGCAGAGGCCGTGCAGCACCTCCAGGACAAGGAGCGCTTCAAGGAGCAGGAGAAGGAGAAGCACCACATCCAGCTGGTGATGTACCGGCGCCTGGCCCTGCTGCGCTGGATCCACGGCCTGCAGCAGAAGGTTGTGGAGCAGCAGAACCGGCTGCAGGAGAGCTTCGACACCATCCTGGATAATCGCAAGGAGCTGATCCGCTGCATGCAGCAGGGCCCAGCCTGCCTCGCTGCCGCTGCCACCTCGGGCCCCTGAGGTGCCACCAGGCCCAGCCCTCGCCCTCTGGATGGTGGCATCTCCATCCTGTGCCAAGCACTCATCAGGCCCCTGGGTGCTCACCCTGCCCTTCCTGTCTCTCTCCAAAGGTAGCCAAGAGTCCCCGAAGCGTTTGTCTCCATTATCCCTCTGCACTGGAATTTGTTTTGTCCTGCACTCAGCTCTAGGGTGGTGCTGGGCTGGGCCGACCTCAGGACCTTGGGGTTTGCAGAGCCTGAGGTGACCAGGCTCATCTTTAAACCTAATCTAGTCCGTTGCTGAGCCTGGCTTAGCCACACCAGTGCTGGGATGTCTGTGCTGGAGCTGCAGGGCAGTGAGGGCCCCAGGGCAGTGAAGCTTCTAAACCTCCCTGGGCAAAGCACTTTCCAGCATGTGCTTCATCCCCACATCCCAGCTGCACTGCTGTGGCCCTGCAGCCACAGCCCAGCCCCTGGGAAACGCTGCTGCTTGGTGAGTCAGGTGTCCTGGGCTGTGAGAGAGAGAAAAAAAATCATTCTGAAAAGTGACCTCAGAATGCTGAAAAGTAAATTTAAGTCAAATGATCCAACACCAATATATGTTTTTAATGTCAGTATTAGAGAAAAGTTAATTTAGGTCTGTGTGTGTGTGCACGTCTGTCTGCTGTGGGCGATGCTCTCACCCAGTGCATGATCCCAAAGCTGCTCACGAACTTGTGGTGTTGATGTTTATATTAATTTATCATTTGAGAGCAAAGAGAATATTTTTTTTTTTGAATCTTACATTTTATCCAGTGAGAGCTGTACCCAGAACGCAAAGAGCAATTGTCTTAACTAGAGATGGAGAAGGAGCTGCTGGGTGTGTTTGCTGTGCTTTGCTGTGCATCCATGGGACATTCATTCCATTTAAGTGCTGAAGTGGAGGAGCAGCAGTGGGCAGTGAGGGCTCAGCCAGAGGGGTCTGCACTCCCCCTCCTGCCCCGGTTGCCAAGCAGAGCCGGGCACTGATTCCATTTCTCCTCTGCCAAGGAGGATGATGAGGAGCTGCCCTGTTCCTCCCAGCCAAACTGCTTCCTGCCACCGGAGGAGCCACTTCACCAGGCCCCCAGCAAACGGCAGAATCTGGCAGCCTGGTCAGATCCTGGCACCCAGCACCCACCAGATGCTCCTGGGCTGTGGATAAACAACCATGGCCAAGCCCACCAGGGACCCACAGGCCAGGGGTAGCCCCAGCCTCCTCCTGCCCCACATGGGGCACAGCAGCCTCTGCTCCTCCTGGGGCTGCTGCCCGTGGGTGAAGTGAGGAGATCCACAAAAATCCTCTTCCAAAAAGGACATTTTGGTGGCGAAGGGTGCACTCAGCTCAAAGTAACCTGTGCCAGCTCTGGAGGATCCTGGCAGCTCTCCCAAGGCCCATGCTGCCCTCACCTCCCTTCTGCTCGCTCGTGTCCAGCGCCTGCTGCCTGTGTCGTGTCCCAGACCTGTGATCGTGGGCATGTTGCACACTTTAATAAAAGCCTTGGAGCTGAAGGAGCCGAGCCCCAGCTGGATTTGTTCCTTCCTTTCCCTTCCCAAGCCTGCTGGGCTGGGAGCAGCCACCCCACACTCACTGCAAGGGCTGGGACTGTGGGTGAGTGGCAGGTCGAGGGCACAGGTCTTGGCACCTTCTTCCCATCCCTGCATCCCTGGGCATGCTGTCCTGCTGGGCCAACAAGGCTGTGCCAGCTCTGGCGGTTCACCCAGGCTGAATTTTTAAAGGTGTTTTTAAGCACCGGTTGTGCGTTGCTCCTCCCCTCCCTCCCGAGGGGCAGCAGGGAGCCGGCGCTGGGCTGCAGTCTGAGCGCGGGGTTTGCTCTCTGCCCCAGGAGAACGTGGCTGGAACCGGGGGGACCGGATTCCCGGATTCCTGGCACCCTGCCCTGCGGCCCTGCTCGTGGGGAGGGCTGGGGGCAGCTCCGGGTGATGGGGGTGGCAGATAACAACACCTGAGTGTTGACCCAAAGGTGACTTTGCCTCAGGCTTCACAGAGATTAACTAGAGATGAAAAACCCAGGCTGCAGCAGCCCTTTGAACCCTCCCTCACCTTTCCCCCCACCCCTTCCTGCTTCTCCTTTCCAGCCTCTGAGTCTGTGGGAATCCAGGGATGCAATTCAGGGATCCATGTACAGACACAGCAAGGCATGAAGGGCAGAGTGGCCACATTTTCCCATCCTCATTCCTGCCCTGCAGGGGAGGTTTGTCCAAGCCCTCGGGGGTTCCAGAGGATGTGGGGTGCTCCTCTCTGAGCCCTTTCTCACCCACTTTCCATGGAGCCCCTGCTCCGTCAGGTTTGGGGGAACATGAGCCCTCCCAGCCCCGCAGCGAGACTGAGAGATTCTCTGTTTATCTTGGTCGAATGCTTTACACAAATAATTATTTCCAAGGTAAATATTGTGAGAATCCAGATTATTTGCTCAAGAAATGAAAGAATAACTGTGGGAGCACATCAAAGAGGTGGATCTGCTCTTGCAACAAGAGGCTTCCTCCCTGGTTATTGGGAGCCTGATGCTCCTGCCCCAGGACCTGGCTGGAGATCGCCAGAACTGATTTGCAAAATCAACTTCAGGCTGAGCTTTTCTACCCCCAGCTCCCGTGCCCCAAATGAGATTTGGGAATTAATTAAAAACCTGACCAATTGCGGGGGGAAAAACAATAAAGACACAAAAGGCTGCGGGGTTGAGCCCAGGCCAGCTTGGAGGGGGCAGGGTCCCACCCCCCAGGACCCCCTGACCCTGCACCCCGTGCTCACCTCTGGGTGCAGTTCAGGTGGGATGGGTGCCACAGGCAGGCACCAGCACGGGGCTGGGACAGGGATCTGACCCAGGACTCCAAACCAGCGATTTCCCCATTCTCAGGCATTGCCAAGCCTCTGTAAAGGGGCTGAATTCTCACCTCACAGAGGGATTCACTTGGCTCTCAGGGCAGATGCTCCAGGCCCAAATGCCCCCAGGTCGGTGGGAATGCCACCAGCAGGATCTGGATCCAGCTACTGGTCTGAGCAGAAACCTGGAGCCACACTGGGGCTCGCCCCCAGCACGGGGGGATCTGAGCTGTGGACCCCACGGCATCCAAATTCCCCTGCCTGACCCACGGCCCCTCTGGTTTTAAGGCCTCCTCTGGAAGTTTATTATTACTATTGTATCAAATCCCTGCGAGGCTGGGCCGGTTTTACTGCACAAAGCAAGGCTTGGCAAACGTTGCCTTGCTTTGAAAGTTAGAAGAATGGCATTAAACCAAAATCAAGTATTTATGAAGCTTTGGAGGGAAATATTTTACCTTGTAATTGGAATCCACTCTAACCCTTTCCAGTGTTTTGTGGGCTTAGCAAAGTCTTTAAAAATAAAATGGAATGATTTGATAACTGATGCAATGAATGTACAAAAGAAAATTAATCATCTCAGGCCGTTATACAGAGATCCAGACTGGGGCACACTTTAAGCATCCCAGGATCCCTTGTTTATTGTGTCTCGAAGACTTCCAGATCCCACATTTGGTTTGCAGTGGGGAAAGGGCTTTCCTTGCTCTCAGCTGGGAAGATGAGCACAGCCAGAGCTGCTCCCCTCAGCCCAAATGTCACATCCAGGCAGCTCCCAGTGTGGTGAGGGGTCCTGGGCACCCCTTGCCCCACTGTCACCATCCTTCCCAGGCTGCTCTGTCCTGCTGCTCCAGTCTCTCCACAGAGAGATCCTCCTTGTCCATCCAGGCTCCTTTTTCCTGCAGCCCTGGGCAAGTGGCACTGACCACTGGAGGGTTGGAGGCAGATCCTGGGATTTCACGTGTGGCCCTGAGCCTTGGTGCATCCCTCCTGTTCCAGCAGCATCCGCTGGGACATCATCACCACTCACAGGATTTTTCAGGCTATTCTCACTCCCTGATGTTTTATATTTCATGTTGACTGCCTCACACAGGCAGAGTAAATACAGAAGAGATGCAGTCAGCTCCTGCTTGAAACAGAGCAGAGCAGCACCAGTGCCAAGAGCTTGGGGTGGACAAGGTGGGAGGCAGGATCTGGAATACCAGGATCTTCCCCCTGCCTTGCACTGCTGAGGTGTCAGGACACATTGCAAATCCTGATACCCTTCCAGGGTATTTCTAAAACCTTGGAATGCATGAAAACCTGGGCATCATCCCAGCCTGATCACTGCAGCCAGAAACACCAACCTGGAGCACTGCTGCCCATCCACAGCCAGAACTGGACCACGCTGGGATGTGACCAGCACAGCCCAGCACAGTGTGAGCATCCTCCTCACCCTGGCTTGGATGGTTCGTTTTCCACGACCCCGTTTCCTGCTCGTCCTTTCCAGCGGCGTTGGGATGGGCGGGACCCCGAGTGCCGGGCTCTGCCGCGGTATCTGATGGAAACGCAGTTTGAGCCTCCCTTCTTTAATGATTCCCTTTGAAATGTTGTTGCTTCCGCACATCCCCCTTCGGGGTAGAATATTAAGCAAGAGCAACTCGGCTGGAAATTCAGATTGTTTTTGTGTCTGTTTTCATTTACATTTTAATGACAGAGGAATCGTAGCAATCGGGCTGTTTGCAGCAGGGCCGGGGAAAGGGGGGAAAATCACCTGCCACCACCTCACCTTTGCCCTCTGTAAACAGCACCAAGAGCCAGCAATCGCCAGCTTTTGGCACGAATGGGGCTCTTTTTCCCTTCCTCCGGCCCAGGCAGGTGGGATTTAAGTCAGAAATGGGCTCTTGGACCCCTTGCAGGGGCTTTGCCCAGGTGCAGCATTGAGACACAGGTGCACTGGGTGTTCTGGTGCTGGGGAAGGGGATGTGGTGTGAAGGAGTGAGCACGTGCATGCTGTCCATTTGGGATGGTTGGGTGCTGAGGGCCAGGGTGCTGGTGCTGCTCCAGGACCTTGCTACCCCTGCTGGAGGAGGGGAAAAGGGGCCCCAGACATCATCCTCTGCTTTAGACAGAGGTGGGGCAGGATTTCCCCTGTGAGAGCAGAGCCCCATCCCAGAAACCTCAGTGCCCAGGAACCAACTCAGTGCCTCACCAGCAGCCCGTGGCTCTTCAGATGAGGTATGGGGATCCAGGCCTCCCTGAGAAAACAGCTGGGAGTAAAGATCACTGGAAGAGAGGCAATAAACTCTCGGTTATTCTTCTGCCAGGGAGGCCAATCGAGCTGCAAAGAGTGCCCCAAGGGCAGCCGTACATCATTATTTCCTCACTCGGGTCCCATGTGATGTAGTGGCTGTCTCGCTGGAGGGGAATGCCTTCCCAATTCTCAGCATCAGCACTGGAATATCTGCAGCCCTGGAAGCATGGGGTCGAATCCCAAAAGCCCCAAATGCTGCGTTTTATTCCTTCAAGACGATAATAATCCGAGTGCTGCACACACGGCCTGTCCATGAGTGTGTTTGATTGAGGGCTCAAAACAAAGGTTCTGCCTGGAAAGCCAACAGGCCCCTATGCAGCCCCAGGGGCTCACTGAGGGGGCTTCTGGCTCCTCCTGGCCAGGGTGGGGGGACACCATTCCCCACAGGCTGCTGCACATCGGGATGGGGCTGGGAGCTGCCAAGGACAGGCTCCAGCTCTGTGACATAGGTGGGACTGCAGTGTCACCACTGCCAACCTCTGCAGACAGGAACCACTGGGGCACAGACTGGGCCCAGGTTTCAGCCTCTGGGATGGCCAGACTGGTCTCCAAGCTCTCTGTGGACCACTGGAAGTGGACAAAAGTTCAGGTCGGTGTGGTGGAGTGAGGCTTCCAGCTTGTCTGTACTTAGACTTAAACTGAAGTGCCTGGCTTGGCTCCATTCACAGACTATCTATGTTTTCCATCTTGGAATCTCTATTTTCCTCTGTCCTGCTTAATTTCTCTGCTCTGGACAGGGCCGGAGGGAGAAGACAGCTTCCAGCTCCCAGTCATGGATGGAGGCTGCATTTCACACCAACAGCAAAGTGGAACAACAAAGAAATGCATTTGGGTTTTTTAAGTCCATTGAGGGTTTGGCTCATTTTGTTTTCCCTCCCCAAAGCCTCCTTCCCCCATGGCTCCAGCCCTGCCCTGCAAGTGGCACCATCTGTATTGTCACGTTTGAGTGCTGCTGGAGGGAGGAGTGCCACCGTGGCACCGGCTGTGCCAGGACCCAAGCTCTGGATGCCATCACCACGCCGGCCCTTTCACCTCCTGAGCTCTGGTTTCTCAAGCCATCCAAAAACTTCCCAGGGTGGAGACACCCAAGCTGACTTTCTGTCTCCTTTGTTTGCTGCAGGAGGGCAAGGAGGAGGATGCAGAGGGCACGCACACCCCAGCAAACCCGCCGAAACCCGGGAGAAATGGAAACTTTTTAAAAATTCATGAAAACCGAGGAATACAAAGCCGAATTAGGAGAGCCGGTAGTGCTGGGCTGAGTCTGTTTGGTGTTGATACTGTGCAGAATTAAGTCAGACTGGTCTTTCTTGTGGCCAGAGGGTAGGAAAAGGGCTCCCAGTGGAGAGGACCCAGCCCGGCGCTGGCGGTGCTGAGTGGGGATTGATAACCCGGCGCGGGGGGCCGCGGCTCCGACGGATGCTGCTCGGGGCCCAAAAGCTGCATTTATCCCAGCGATAGCAGCCGAGCCAGAGCTGCAGGCCTTGGGGGCAAAAAAGGCTTAAAAACCCATCCTTCATTCATCAGGCAGCTGAGACAGAGAGGGGGAGGAGGGGGAGACAAAAATGATGGAGAACGAATTAAGAATTGGAGGAAACGCGGAGGGGGAGCTGCTGTGCCCCGGACAAGGGCTCAGCCCTGCCCAGACCCTTGCCCACAAAACCAGGAATGGGCAGGAACCTGGGTGGAGTGTGCCCAGGAGGGCATCAGGGCATGAATCCCACCTGAAGTGTCACTTCCTAATCCCCAAATAATACCCCTCTCCAATCCTGGAGCCACCCACTGCAGATGCTGGTGGGTGGGAGGCAGCAATGGGTGCTGAGGCCTGGGGTCCCCTTTCCAGCATCCCCCTCTGGTGCCCTGGCCGTGCCAGGTGGCCACTGGGAATTTTGCAGACAGAGGGACAGCAGGAGAAGGTTCATCAGTCACTTCTCAGGAGTAAATAATGCAATGTGACAGCGAGGGGCTGCGAGGGGCTGCAGAGACCCTGCATTGAGGGAAACCCACCATGCAGACAGAATGTGCCCAGCAGCGTGGGCAGGGCCCTGCCAGAGCAGGGATCAGTGTGGGCAGGCAGCAGGGAGGGAACAGGGGGCTGAAGATGCTCATGGCTGAGATATGCACCCCAAAAACTTCCACCTGTGGCGGGAGATTTCTGCTCTGCCCCCAGCTCCTTGGGACATGCAGGCAGCTCACCATGGAAAACTTTCTGAAGGACTCGGGTTGGTTGCACACTGGAAGAAAACCAAGTTTTAAAACCTTGAACAGTTGATGAACCAGTTGTTGTTCCCCAGCCAGCCCCAGTTCCGCACTCATCGACTGCGGGGCCAGAAGGAACCATGACACGAATCAAATTTGACATCTTACCCAGCCTGGGCCAAGGAAACTCACCCAGAACCTTCTCCAGCAGCCCCACAGTTTCTGACAGCAGCGTGGCGGATGGGAAAGCATCTGTCAGCTCTGTGGCAACAAACGAGGCCACAGCAATTAACTGCCCACAACCTCAGCATGGGGACACCCGTGGCAGGTCTGAGAGCAGATGTCAAACACCCCTCTCCACTCATCTTCATGGACTCCTGAGGTACATTCAGGAACGTGCTGAAGAGGGAAGAGCCTCTCTGGGTGCTGAGAATGAGCTGTTTGCACCCCATGGGGGTCACCCGATGGCCACACTGGTCACCCAGGCCAGAAGCAGAAGTGCCACCACCCAACATCTCCTTGTTGAGGAAGGAGTCTCCTGCCACGTTACTCAGTGGGGTCCAAAGCGCCAGGATTGCGCTGTGGAAATAATTCAAATTAGGCATGCGTGTAATTACCGATATTTTATCCAAACAGGAGGAGCTGGAACATCCCTGGGTATCTGGGGAATCATCTCACTAGATGCAAAGCAGGAAACGACGTGGTGGATGGAGGACTGGCTGATGTGGACCCTGCCCAGGGCTGCCTGGTGGGACAGGGGGACAACAAATGTCCTGAGGACACGCTCCCAGTGCGGGCATCCCGGCCAAGCTCCTCCTCTGTCAACCCTTCCATGACATATCATGGTGGGACAGCCATCCAGACAGTGGATATCCATCTCCAAGCATCCTAAATGCTCTTGTCCCATCCTGCTCATTTGCCAGCTCTTTCCAAGCCCTGTCAGAGGGGGCTGCACCCCTGCTGGTGCTGCCAAGCACCTCCCTCGTGCGTGGAGGACAAGGCTGTGGCAGCTCCCAGCTGTGGGACCTGGCAGGTGAAGAAGTTGGGTCCAGAGATCTCCAGGGACTGAGAGCCATCAGGAGACGTGTGGATTGAAACCAGCCAAGCTCCTCCAGGCCAACCCTGCTCTGGTTCAGCTCTGAGCAAGTTTGCCATGCCCTGGGTTTGGTTTTTTCTTTTTTTTTTTCTTTCTTTTTTTTTTTTTTTTCTTTGGAACAAGCCCAATGCACCAAATTTTGCATGATTTTCTGCCTCCAGCTCCAGACTTTCCAGAAACTCAACCTCTTGGGTCGTGCCAGACGCCTGCTGCTGGCTCCTGGTGCTGCCAAAACTGCCCTGGAGGCTGCTCAGGAGTGTCCAGCTCAAAGCCCAGGCACGAGCCTTACCCAGTGCTCTGCAGCAGCCCCGAGGCTGAGGGGACAAGGTGGGGATGGAGGCCGAGGCCTTGGCTCATCCCTGTGCTGCTGGGAGCGTGTTGGAGCAGGTTCCTGCAGTAAAGGTGAAATTTGCAGCAAGCTCCTCTGAAATGAAAGCAGCCTCTGGAGCAACCTTTCCTCAGGAATTACCCTGCTGATTAATCTCTCCTGAAGTCACCGGTGATAAATGAAGCGATTAAGGGACTGACCTGCCCGTGGGGCTGCAGTTTTGTGGGGGTGGCCAGGGAGGGATGTTTCCCACCCCATCACCACCATTTGGGCTCTTTACAGACCTGACACCTCCGAAATCAGCAGAGCAGCCCCGGGTGGCTTTTGTGGTGGGGACTGCGCCGGGAGAAGGTGACCGGTGACCACCCAGGTCTGTCCCTGCTCAGAGGGGGACTGTGGAAATCGGGGAGAGGCTGTGGAGGCCAGGCTGACCTCGTGCAGCCGGGGGCCGGGGCAGAGGGCGGGGGGCGCTGCTGCTCTCAGCTGCGTTTGGTGGTCCCCGCGTGTACCGTGTGAAAAGCAGATTTATTTTTTTTTTTGCCTACGTTTCATATTCTTCACGCTCCACGGAGGGAGACAAAGGATCAGCTCTTCAATGGAGTCCTAAGAATAAACCTTAAACCTCATCAAATCCAATCCGGCAATAAAAATTGCCCGAACAAAAGGCCGGGGACGGAGGGTGGCGGCGGGGCCGTTTCCCCACGATAACAAGTTTTCACAAGACTGTTTATCCGCACAATTTGGAACGACACTTAAAATCTCTAATCCCAATAGGCATGAAAGTGCTTGTCCCGAGCAAGCAGGTGGATTGTCCCGGAGCGGCCGCGTTGCCAATGCTGCTCGGTGGCCGCGGCGGTGCCCGTGGGGGTCACGGGGAATGTGCTGAGACGGGGCAGCTGCAGCCTGAATGCCTCTCTTCAACCTCAAAGCCTCGGCCCCTCTCCCCCGCACCCCTCTCCATCCCACCCCCTATTCAAGCCGGTTTTAAAAGGCAGCAAAATGGTTACAAGGTTTAAGGCAGAGGCGAGCAAAATGCTGCACAAAGGGAGGACAAAGGCGTGCGGCGGCCGGTCCCTAATCCAGCATCGCCCATGGCAATGCAGCCCGGAGCGGCGCTGCGCGGATTAAACCCACTGCCAAGGCCGGGGTTTAGCGGCAGGGCTGGGGGGTGCCGAGGGCTGTCCCCCCTTCCCGGCCCACCAGAGCCCTCAGGGGCATCCGTCCCTCCAGGGGCTGGCGCAGGAGGTGGGGTGGAGGCAGCCAGGCAGAGACCTTGTCCCTCATCCCAGGGAGCAGCGCCGGTCCTCGGGCTGGTGCTGGATCCTGCGGAGGCAGGAGGTGGGATGTTGGGAGCTGATTGATGTTGGGCTCAGCAGGGATGCTGAGGGTGGAGCAAGAGCCTCCGTGTCCCCAGTGGCATCTCCAGCCCAAAGAAAACCTTTATTTCTCCTGTTCTTACACAAAATTCCAGAAAGTGCTCACAGCAAATGACAGCTCCTAAACTGCCCAGCCTGTGGCAATTCCAGGGCTGTGCCATGAGTCACTGGACCAGCTGCTTTTCCCTGATGGCTGCTGCCTCCAAGCTCCCAACCCAGCTCTGTGCCAGGAGCAGGTGCCCACATTCCCAATATAAGAATTACTCTGTACAGGGGGATCTCCCCTCTGGGGCAGGGATGGGATGAACCACAAGCCCCCGTATAAAACCAGCAGTCTTATAACCACCAGGACCGGTGACTGAGGACGCCTACACCTCTTTGTCCCACACACCCCAAAATGCCTGCAGGCATCCAGGGCAGTCTTGGCTCCTGGCACATGCTGCCCATCCCCAATTTATGGAAAACTCCTTCCTCTTGGCCTGACATTCCCACAGCACCCAGAAAAGGAGCCGTCTCCTCCATAGCATAAGTTTTCTCCTCTGTCTAAAGTTGGGTTTGAAATTAAAGCAATTATTTTCACACCCTGCGCGTTATGAGCCCCAGCCCGGCGCTGTGCCCGGCTCAGCAGACGGCTGCTAATCCCTTTAGCACTCCAGAACTATCACCCAGACAGCGGACGGGGCTCGGGAGAAAACCAAACTGACATCATCCCTTTCGCACGTGGAAGTGAGGAGAGACGCGTCGGAGGGTGCTCGCTGGGAAGCGGGGCGGGCTGGGACCCCGCGGGTGTCGGGGGACGTGTCACGGTGGCAGTGACGAGTCCCCACCAGCTCGGGGCGAATGAGCGTCAGCGCGGTGCCACCGAGCCGCGTCTGCGGGTGACAACGCTGGCACCCCTTAGCTGGCACCGCCGCCCTGCCCTGCTTCCCACGCCCACCCCGCGCAGGCTGCTGCGGGGAGAATGGCTGGGCTCGGCGCTGGGAGCTGCCCCGGGTGGTTCCCCAGGTGGGTGGGATGGCCCCTGGGACACCCCTAGGGGAGGACACAGGTGAGGGCTGTGCTGCATCCCGCTCCCCGGGGCCCTGCTGTGCTGCAGTCCTCGCCGGATGCTCTGAGAGCAGGACTCGATGCAAAGGGGCTTTTAATTACTGTCAGTGCCCGAGTCCCGCAGCAAACTGCTCTTTCCTCTCCCCGAAGATGGGCCAGGGGCAGGTCAGGGCTTCGGGCCATTTTCAGGCACAGATTTGTGATCCAAAGGGAAGGACAGAAATCCCAGGAGTGCAACATGCACGGTGCAGCTGGTTTTTAACCAACAGCTAACGGGACACAGGGGCAGCAACTCAATTCCCTGCCCAGAGCTGCCCAAGGCATTTCTGGTAAGGAAATCCTCAGAGAGAAAAATCTCTTCTCTCCCCAATTATGGCCACGGGAGCTGTGTTTGGACACACTCGGTCTGCACAAGGCCACGCTTTCTTTCCTTAAGCAATCTGCCTTTAAAACATCTATGAAACCACGGCAAAAGCAACTCCCTATTTGGCCAGGTCGAATGTATTTTTTCCTCCCTAAGTTCCCGGCAAAAAGAAAGCACTTGAATAAAGTTGGAAAAAAAAAAAAAAAAAACAAAACCAAAAAAAAACCAAACCCAAAAAACAAGACAGTGAGGTTGAGCTTTAAATTAGCATTAATTTACAAAGCCCAGACAGATCCACTAAGCAAATTGTGCCCATTAATATATTAACAACAGATTTTCCCTACTGCTCCTTTGGGTCTGCAGCCTGAACAGGGGCTGGTGATTAAGGCTTTTTTAATTCTAAGAGCCTCAATGACCGAGCTGGACCCGCGTGTGCCCACGGCCGCCTGCGCTGGGAGGGTGTCAGGGTGACCTCAATAAAGTAGGTGACCACGGCACCTCTAATCCCCTCTTTTAATTGATTACTCTCACCCAGCCCCCGAGGCCATGAGAATGGGGGACCCACCCTCTATAGATTAGCACCCTTTAGTTTACAGATCAGCCACTTTTTCAGTCCTTTGCCCTGCAGCAATGCATGAAAATAACACTAATCTCATTAAGGACAGAAGGGAGCCCTTCAAAGTTTATTAATAATGGGAGCAGACAGGGAGAGAGTCAGGCTCTGGGTCAGATTTCAAAGCTGGGGAAGTGGCAGGAGCTTTCCAAGGGCCTGGTTTTGCCAGGGAGGAGGGGTTTTTGCCATGTTTCCAGCTGGGTCTGGAGGTGCTGGTGCTGGCTCTGAGGAGCACTGGGGCTGCTGATGGCTGTGGGGTTGTGACCCTGGAGTAGGGCACAGGCTGCCCATTTCTGCTCTCTGGGAGAAGGGTGTCTTGAAGGACTACTGGCACCTGGAGCTGGGCTTGTTTCACCTTCCTCACAGTGGGATGAGAGAAAAAAAAATGCATTTCAGCTCACAGGCCTGGGGCTTTATAAATGCCATGAACAGGTTATGAAAGATCACCCAATTTCTCCCAAGCTGCCCGAACCCCTCACGAAAGTCCATCAATTTTTAAAGTTTCCATGGGCAGTGTCCCCAGCATTTTTAGGGATAGGCCCTGATTTACTCCCTGGCTTCAAACAGGACAAGATGGCACAAATGCTTTGGCAGAAGCGAGACCTCGGTGCTGCCACACCTGAACTCCACCTCAGTGATTTCGCAAGCATCCTGAGGGATTGGGGTGTTGGGACCCTGGACTGCTCCTGCAGAATGCTGTAAATCCCAGAGGATCTGCAGAGCCCCAGGGATGAACACCTCACCCGTGAGAGGGCTGAACTCAGAGCAGGGATTCCCTCCCACTACCAACACGTGTGGGGATCCCATGGCTCAGGAGCTTGGGATGAAACTAAACCAGCATCCTTTTGTCACCTGGAAATGAGGAGAGAAGCAGCTCGTGGACCACACGTCAGGAGCTGCCCCAAATCCATGGGGTTAAACCCACCAACACCCCAACAGGGCTGGATTTTGGGATGGGTGTCAGGGCTGTAACACCAAGGGTTTGAGGGGGGCTCGGCGAAAGGATGAGCCGGATCAAGAGGAGGGAGGGTCCCAGGCTGCAATCCCTCCAGGCCTAACCTAATCACCATCGCTCTGCATTATTACCCTGCCTAACGTGGCATGCTTTTAAATAAAATATGCAAAGATTTCTCAAATTATTTCCCCCGGGCAAGTGCGTTTTCTATCTTCGCTCGTGCATGTTAATCTGAAAAATGCAAATTCCACACACACCCCCATCTGTTGGGGCTCGGCCATTTATTAACTTTTTTTTTTAATGCAAAAGGTTTCTTTCTTTTTTTATATATATATATATATGAAAAAAGCAATGAGTTTTGTTATCTCTGCCCCCATTTTATTTCATTTAGAGAAAACAGGTTTTAATGGGTAAAAAAAAAAAAATAATGATAATAATAAAATGGCCCTGAGGTGCTGAGAATTACGACTCACTCAGCACCGGAGTTTTAATCAGAGATTGGTGTTGGGTAGGATTACGGCTGCAAGAAGGCTGGGCCTGCTTTAAGAAGAAATGCTGATGTTCAGGGGACAAGATTTACTTATTTATTTATCCAGGATGACTTTGATATTCAGGCCTGAGCCAACAGCACATCTCAAGAGAGACTGACAGCTTCCCTGCGGCTGCCTGGACTTTGGTGGCCCTTCTTCAGGCTGCAGGGCTGTCCCTGTCCCCATCCTCTCCTGCCAGGGGGTGACAGTCCCAGACTCCCCTGAGCAGCACGTGGGCAGCGCCCTTCATCTCCATCCTTAGGGCTCCTTTGCAAAATCATTAAAAATATCAAGAAAAAAGCAACCACAGAAAAAAAAAAAACAGGAGAAAGGAGGACCCCAGTGCCGTGTTCTCCCTGACAAGAACCCGATGTGACAGAGCTCGGCGTGCTGAGCGTAATTGGCAGCTTCTGCCCAGGAGAGGCCCGTGGACAAACTTGCTCCAGGACGTGAGGATGCCCCGTCCCCGAGCCTGTGGGTCCCCATGGCGGGGGCTGAATGGGGACCGCCGTGGGGAACATCAGCCTTCACCTGAGTAATGAGACAAAACCCAGGGAAAATACACATGAAAAGGAAGGGAAAGAGAAAACTCTTAGGAAATAAGATCAAAGTCCTGCCTTCAAAAACATTGTCCTGCAGCTACGGAGAAACCCAGATCGCCCTAATTGCGGCGGCCGTGCGCAGCGCTGGCACAGTGCTGGAGTGGGGGAGACCCAGAGGTCCCAGCACCCAGCTGGGAGGGACAGGAACACAATGGGGATATGCTGGCCTTGCTGGTTTTATTTTTGGAGTGCTCCTGTCCCTGCTCCCACAGGCCCATGTAGCTCAGCAGTGATGTCTGAATGAGAATCGTGGTGTGGGTCCTCACATGAAGGAGCAGAGGGAAGCTGCTGGCTTGGGACACATCATACATTGCACTTAACACAATGGCATGAAATAAAATGGCATTAATATTTATTATATAAATACAGTATTTTATTAATATTGTTCCCACTAGACAGAGAAACATTGGATAAAGTGATGGCCAACTGCTTGGACACAGACTGTTGGTTTTCGCAGGGCAAATAGTTACAGAAAAGGAGCTGCACTGGAGAAAAAAATGTCTCTCTTTTAGAAAACTGCAAAGAAACTCTGGAACTGAGGCTCTCCCAGGCTCCCAGAGCAACTTCTGGAAGAAGCAATGGAGCAGAGGGAACTCCAGTCATGGAGTGTTGGGGGCCAGGGGATGCCTGGGTGTGCAGGGTGCTCTGGACACCAGAGAGCTGCTGCCCTGGGCTGGCCATTACCAACCCCTCCATTTACTGCCATGTTCAGGGCACAGAGAGGCTCTGCAGGCAGACCCTGCTGCCTTTCCATGGGGCTGGTGCAGGGATGGGTGAGCAAGCAGCTTTGGCTCCTCTCACCCCTTCTCAGCAGTTGCTCCCCATCCTTCTCTCTGCCATGGTCCCACAGCACCCAGGTCCTACAGCACCCAGGCAGCGGAGGGGACAAGGGGGGCTGAGAGTCACAGCCTCAACCCAGCCTGACCCCTCTAATGGGTGCAGAGCACCCGGTCCCCACCATGACACAGGGAAGCAGCTGGCTGGCCCTTTAAAGCCTTTTTTCCCCCTCTCTTGTTAAAAGATGTCTGGGAGGGGAGCTGCCAATCTGAAAAATGATCCTTCCTTTTTTCCATTTTCTTCCTTCTCTCCTTCTAGCTCATGCTCATCTGTTCAGGTGAACCGCAGGCACATTCATTAAATCTCTGTCTTTGACACCTCAGCTGCTTTGGAGCCCTGGGCTGCTCTTTCTCTTTTCTTTCCATGTTTTTTTTTCCTGTTCCCCATCTCCGAGCCCGCCTGATCAGCACACTGAGGCAGTGAGAGCGATCTGCAGAATCGTTAACGAAGCACAACTCTGCCGCTGAGGTGCTGAGTGGCCGGTTTTGGGGAGGGGGCTGGGGGTACCCGCTGTCCCTGCTCGTGGACAGGGAGCACCAGGGCACTGTGAGGTGCCACTGCTGGCACTGGGGTGGCACGGAGGGACATGAGCACGGTGACAGCACAGCCTGCACCCAGCCAGCGCCCCAGGGCTGCGGCCGGCAGCCAAGGGCTTGGCTCACTCCACTGTCCTCAGTCCCACTAAATCCTGTTACTCCATGCAGGAATGCCTTCCCTGCTCCCCAGGCCCCCCCTGGGTTCCCCAAATCTTCCCAGGGCTCACCCTCATGCACCCATTCCTTGCCTGTCCCGTAAGTCCCATCCTGACAGGGAGGCACCGATGGATCATCTTGCCACAGATTTGCTGCTTGGCCAAGAGGGACAGTGCCCATCTCCAACAGCTGCCTCTGGATCAGCTTCTGATGCTGAGTGGGGCTGGAGGAAAGAGATAACCCGCCCGGCTGCCGCCAGGAAGGATTTGGCCTCGGCTGTGCTGGCCCCTGGCCGGGTACCTGCTGACTGCTCCCAGCCCTGGAAGCCCCAGCACTGAGCAGTGAAGGTGGAGGGGGATGAGATGCTCTCCATGGTCTCTGCCTGTGGGTTCAGGACAAAGGGGCAGGAGCAGAAAGGATCCCTTTGGTAGAGACAGAGCCCTGGCAATGAGGAGGAGGGCAGAAGGACTGGGGCTGGGCCCAGCACCTCAGGAAAGCACGTGTCCGAATCCCGACTCTCTCTGGAATGCAGCGCTTGCACCCAGGGCAGGGCAGCGCGTCCTGCGGGAAGGGACAGCCTGGTGCGGAGAAGGGGCCGAGCAGCGAGCGGCTCCGGGAGGCTCAGCAGGGCTGGGACTGTAAAGCTGCGAATTCCTGCAGAGTTTTGTTAGCGGGATCGGCGCACAGCCTGGTGCCCTGCTCTGAATTAATTATCCGCTGACACGATTTTGCTTCTTTCCCTTTGTGTTATTTTAATTAACAGAGATCTCCTCCAAGCAAGCCAGCTGTCATGTAAATTGTAAAACTGTCAGCATGTACAGGAACTTAACAGGGACTGGAAGAAAGCCTCGCACAAAGGGATGTGCTACTTTCCCTTTTTGGTTTTCCTTCTCTTTTTTAAAAATCTGGCACATTTGTAAAGTTAAAAAAAAAAAAGTGAAGTCTAGGGTGGGGCAACAGATGGAGAAAGCCTAGCTTTTACTTTAGATCCATTTCTTGAGGCAGAGGTGCAGGACAGAGGTGTTCTTAAGTACTTTGGATCAGGATTGTTTCCTTGCACATCCCTGTAGCCTGGGCTTTCCTCCCAGCTCCCCTCCCTTCCATCCACACAGGCTGCAGGTGGAATGAAACCTGCCATAGGAAGGACTCAACATTAAGCTGGGCGAAAGGAGACATCCATGACTTTGATATAATTAATCTGCTCTGTGTCCATTGCAGATTTCACCTGCATTCACCCTGAGCTTGATGAACCCCTGTGTGCCAACAGCCAGCTGCAGGGCTGGCTCCAGCCCTACTCCTGCATCACCTAGCCTTGAGATTCTTAACTACGAGCTGAAACCAGCCAGCTCTTCCCAAGATCAGACTCTGCAAACAAGCAAAACCGTGTTAATGGGCCCCATATGTCTTTGGTTAAAAGCTGCTCAGCAAGAGCAGCAGATGCAGAACAGAGCACGCGGAGCCGGAGGAATGGCGGGAGTTCATGCGAGGATATTCTGTGGACATCCCATCTCCCCCGAACGCCAGCAGAAGCCTGTGGTAACCCTGCAGCGATCAATTAATAAATGTTTAGGCAAGTCAATGAAGGTTAGCAAGGCCCCAGCTCAACGGGAAGCTCAGTGGGAAGTGGAGATGCTCCGGAGCAGTGGATGGCAGCAAGACACCAAGGGTGAGATGTGCCGGGGCAGCCAGGGGTCTCTGCACTTGGTGGGAGCTCACAAGGATGTGGGGCAGGAGGGATGTGCACCAAACCTGCAGAGGCACCCCCATTTTTGTAAGAAATTAAATGTTTTTTTCTCCCTGCCTGATTTTGGGAGAAGATCAACAGCCTGGGAAGGGCCTGGATTTTCTACAGTGTGATTTTCAGTGCATGTCTCATCCTTACAATCTACAGACCTGGACTATGTCCGGATGAGGACTGAGCTTCTTAATTCCATTTCTTCCCTTCCTCATCACAAATGGTTTTTGTTGCCCTTTAAGGACAAAACAAAAAGATTCCAAACCACATTCTGGTAAAGAAGGATGGATTTTCTTTCCCAGCAGCAGCCAGAGATAAAAGCCTGGAGACAGCTGAGCAAGCTACAGCATCCCAGCCCAAATGCTGAGCTTATCCAACGAGCACAGCCGGGCTCTGAGGGCTCCAGCCTGATGCCCAGGGTTCCACAATGAGGCCAGGGGCTGCGATGTGCCAGTCACATATGGAGGTTCCCTCTCAGCCCCGTTTGCATGCCAGGCGTGCTGCTTGTCCACTGAAACAAATGACCTTGAGCAGCGCTGCGGGTCAATAAAATAATTTGCTAACTGATCCATCTTCTGTGGCAAACAGATGAATCAACTGCAGCTCCCTGGGCTGTTTTATGTACGGATGGGAGAGCCGTGAAGTTAAAATAACGTGTGTGGCCACATCCATCTCCGTGCAATGAAAGGATGGCTCCGAGTGAATAAAGTTGTGTATTTCTAGATGGGGAAAAGCCATCTCTGCATCTCCTGATGCTTGGCTTAGTGAGGCTGGGTGTTGTTCCCCAGGACAAAGTGGCCCAGGCCGCACTCTCGCTTAGTGGAGCATTGTGTCCCCTTGTTCCTGCTTTCCACACGTGTCCTCCAGCAGCTCTGCCGCCCTGATGTGTTCCTGATGGCCCCTCCTGGGCTTCAGCTCCCAGACAACCCTTGGCCATCCTGTCCTTGCTGCCACCTCATTTCTCCACAAGGAGAATGGACCAAAGGCTCCAGTTCCAACCACAAAGGGGACTCACAGCCGGGAGCTGCAGTACAGTGTGAGGCTCACTAAGTTTTTACTGGTCTCCAGTGCAGCAAAGCACCAAAAAGAATCAAGAAATGGCCATTTCCATCCTGGCAACACAACCTCCAGCAGCATAGGCAGAGGGTGGGCAGGAGCTGGAAGCCACCGGGGCTGGTGCACACGGCTGGGCTGCATCTGTCGGAGAGCGCGGCAAACTGGGGCATTCGGAGGGAGCAGAAAGGCCCCGAGGCAGCCTGTGCTCACTGAGCCCCTAATCACAGCGAGGTGATTAATGCCCTTCTGCTCCCGTGCGCCGCTGCTCCTGTTCCGTGCTCCCCTCGCTCAGCCCTGCTGCCTCGGCAGGTCCCACACCGGCAGGCACCAGGCACTCGGCCTTGCGGGGATGGGGCTCGGTTTTCCCGGTGCTGAACGCAGGGGTGGAGCTGGCAGTGGTGGGAAAGGGCAGGGCAGAGCAAAACCAAGAGTTCATCTTTGGCCAGGATAGTCTGCGAATTAATGTCTGTTCTCAGGAGAGGGTTTTTATGACCTTTTCTCCCAGAGCTTCCCAGCACTGTGTCTGTCAGGAATCCCAGGGCTGACTCAGACCTGGCTGCTGCCTCATGCAGCCTCAGAGAGGATGGAACTGCCCCATATGCACCTCTTTGTAGATCTGATGAGTGCTTTGCTGTTGGTTTTAGACTGGTGCAATGAAAGCAGGGTCTGGGAGCAGGAGACAGCCCAGATTTAAGCTCAGGGCCTCCCCAGGGAGTGGCACCCCAGGTTTCAGTGCTGAGGCAGAAGTTGCTGGGGTTAAAAATTTCCTGCACCCTGCTGCTCCAGATGCTCATTTTCCAAATTGTTTATTAAAATTGCTGGTACAAACAAAATTTTGTAGGAGGTTCCGGCAGTCCTTGCAAGTAGGAGGAGTGTACTGGTGAGCTCCTCATGCCAGACACAAGCCTGGTGTCCAAACTCCTCCTCTGACAGCTGGAGCACAGAGCTGGAAGCAGAAAGGGGGAGTCCTGGAGCCCAGCATTTGCTGATCTCAACACTGCATTCTGCTGCAGGATGGACACCTTCCTGGGGGATGCAGGTGGAATCTGTCCCCGTTCTCCTCTCCCAGAGTGGGGTGGGTTACCTGGCCTCTGGCTTCTCCCCACAGGTTAACAGGGTTAGGCACAGCTCAGCCAGGTTAGGCACAGTTCAGCCAGGTTAGGCACAGCTCAGCAGCAGCAAATGTCAGTGAGCAGGAACAAGCAGCCGTGCTCATTCCCGGGAGGAGAGAGGTCACGGTTTGCCTGTCCCAGAGGTTAACAAACCCTGCACAGCCACCCTAAGGGCACAGGAGCTGCTTTAGCTGAACAGCAGAGATAAAAGAGCTGCTCAGAGCACTCAGAAAAATGGGGTCCCTTCCACAGGGCCACAGGAAACACCTCATGCCCCAGCAGCACCACAGCGTGCTCCTCTTCCTTGGCCACGTACCGGGCAAAGCTTGCTCCGCGCCGGGATCGCTGCAGGGCACTTCCTGCGAGCCATTAAGGCACGTTGGGTAATTAATACCTTCCATGCATGAGGAAAAATGAAAGGCAGGTGGGAGGAGGAGGGGAGTAGGGAGGAGGCAACTCCATTTTGAAGGCTGTCGGGGTGGTTTTCCCTTGGTGAGTTGTTATAATTTGGAGGCTCCTGCATGCTGCAGTGTTCACACCTCTCAGACGTTATTCACAGCCTGATTCCAGCCGGCACCACGATGCTGTCAGTCTCTGCAGGATCCATGCTGCCTGCTGGAACAGCTCTCCTCCTCCTCCTCATCCCTTGGGACCACTGCAGGATGAGCTGAGGCTGCCCCACACTCCAGGCTCAGCATCCAGCCAGCTTCTCCAAACCCCCTCCGCAGCTGACAGTTACAGGAAAGGCTCCTCTGTGCTAAAGAAAGTTCTATTTCAGCACCTTAAATACAGTTTCTTAACAAATAAAATGTTTCTTTTCTGAATAATAATAATAATAATAATAATAATAGGATTTCAGCCTTGGGGCATGTGGTGGGATGGCTGCAAGCTCATTGGAGCGTGTGTCCATTACCGTCCGCGCTCCAGACCCCGGCGCTTTATTCCGGGAGAGTGACTGACAGACCCTGATCGATGCTGATTTGGGTCTTAGATAAAAACACTGGCTCTGGTTTGCTGGGAAGAGCGAGGTGTTGACATCTGGCTGACAGGCAGAGAGAGGCAAACTTTGCCAAATGGGCATTTCTTAGCAATATTTCCCTTTTATGCAATTTATTTCCGTTCTCTCAGCACTATGCCATGGGAGCCCGGCAGAAGCTGGGATAGGGCATCAGGAAGGTTTCAGAACAGAATTATTTTGCATTTTACTCCTTTAACTTATGTCTTCTGTAAACAGAAAAATAGAGTTCACGTGTTCAAACAGAATTGTGCTGCTAAGAGCCACCAGATCTCGCTGGTGCCTGATCAGACCATCAAGCAGGGAAAGGTGCTTCACTGCCGACAGCTGCTGTCAAGAGAAAAGCCCTTTGATAATTTGCTGAGCTGTGGCAATTCACATCTGCAAGAACTGTAGAGCTCCAAGGAACCCCGAGCTTCTTGGAAATGTTTTTCACTAGCATCATGTAGGTCTTAAAATTACTGGAAATGGCACTTGAGAGTTGAGTGACTCAGGCTGCTACAGTTTGGAAAATATCACTCAGGTCATTTTTTTTCCTCCTTTGAGCATGATTTTGTCAAATCCAACGCTTCCCCAATTCCCATTTCTCCTTTACTGCCATGTCACGCATCAATACTGAAACAGCAGCAGATGAAGTTTGCTGCTGCAACACCCCAAACACTTCTGTGCACCCATGTTCTGGTGGCTCCCTGTGGGGTGACTCTGTTATCTCCTCATCTCTGACCCTTGCGTGCCAGCAGATTCCAGGCTGGGCAAAAATGAAGGTCACAAGTTACTGAGCCAATCTGGGAAAGAAATTCCAGGAGAGCAGATTGGGATTGTTTTAATTAAAGGAAAGAGGCAGGGGAAGGGGGGCAGAGCAACACTCGAGCAATCAAACAACATTTTT
This sequence comes from Rhadina sibilatrix, assembly GCA_013400275.1. Classification (NCBI taxonomy): domain Eukaryota; kingdom Metazoa; phylum Chordata; class Aves; order Passeriformes; family Phylloscopidae; genus Rhadina; species Rhadina sibilatrix. Next base: position 7,984 of record VWYO01010719.1, on the reverse strand, counting down.
CCCTCATGAAAATGAACAGTTTGAGGTAGGATTTAAGATGGCTGAAATTTTCTTTTTAAAGGAATGTAAAACGGTGGATGTTGGATGATTGACAAATAAAGGGCACTTTCTTTTAATTTAAATATGCTCCTAGTTTGTGCAGAATATGTTAATTTATACATTGCCTAAATAGCCAGTAGCTATTGTCTGTAAAACCACATCAGATCAGGGCAGCAGGGCAGTTAATGTACTGGCTGGATGTTATGGCTGGTCAGTGAAGCGATCCGAGCTTCCTTCCACTGGCTCCCAAGCCCTAAATGGAATAGCTGAGCTGTAAAAAACTGCCAGGGGCATAAACTGAAGTTCATTCTGTCAGCCTTCAATAGGACAAGGCTCTCCTTCCCACAAAGGTCTGTCCATACCCTCAGCCCCAGCCCAGCTCCTGCCCCTCTGTGACCCCAGAGCTGTTCCCCTTCCACTGGAGAGCCCTCCAAGCCCCTGTGCTCTCCACAGGGACAATTCCTTGGGGAACATACAGCCCACACCAGGAGCTGTTCACAGCTTTACAGCACCTCCCTCTAATCCTGTGCTCTCCTCATGCCTCAGTTTCCCTGGGTGCAGGCTCTCCCAGACCCTCCAGCCCAGCTCTCCTGGGGCTTTCGTCACATCTCCTGTCTCCCAAGGTCCCACGGCAGCTCTTAGCCTCTCCAAAACGTCCTGCTCTGCCCCTGCCATGCCACGACCTGCCCTGGGATCCTCAGCTGGGCCTCCTGAGCAGCCTTGAGATCCCAGCCAGATTTTTAACCCTGACAGCCTCTGCTCCAAACAGGTCTTGAGTGTGAGCCATCCATGCCTGACCTGCCTCTTCCTCTGCCTCCATGTGTAGCCACAACTTGGTCTGGTCTCTGGAGCAATTTTTAATGCAGAGAGGCTTCTAATTAACAGGATTTTGAAGTTAATTAAAACAATCATCTCGTTTAGATCTCTCCATGAATGCTCACAAGGGCAATGCTGCTTCCCTGGGAGCCTCTGCTCACCTCACAAATCACACCCCAGGGGCTGTTGTGTCTTCAGGGAAGGATCTGGTGTATCACCTTAAAGGCTGCCAGGTCATGGAACATGTTTATCCAAAGGACCAGCATGGAAGTCCAGACTCCAGGACCATGCTCCAGCCTTCCTGAGTCCTCCATTCCCTTCTGGGACAAAGCTGCTGTTTCCATAGGTGATTCCTAAGGAGAAACTCTTGTCTCCCATGTCAGCCCAAAACATTACGGACCCATCTTGTTCAAGAAATCTCCATCCTCTGCATTCCCAATGCATTGCCAAAGATCAGACTGGATTAAGTTTAGAGTGATATGATAAGTAGTAATAATACTGCTGCCTTGCCCCTAATTATTTCCAATATAATTACGTACCCTCAAGAAACCTTTTAAATAGCACATTCTCCTCAGTGCTCCGGTCCAAGGGATTCATTTTTCTCAGGAAAGAAATATTCTTGGGGCTGAATCCTTCATTAGTCTTTCCTGGAGAGACTCGTGCTGAAGTCAGCGGGGTCTGTGTGTCCCTCTGGAGGATGTGGGGCTGTGCCTGCCTGGGCAGTGCCCACCACAGGAAGATTTTACAAGCCCCTCAGAATGTGGATTTTCGGCAGTGTAAAAGCATTTGGCAGGGAAAAAAAAAAAGCCTGGAATTCTGCTGGAAAGTATCAGTGAAAGACTCTGAGTTTCACTGTCCTTTATCAGCTTCTTACACTTCCCTCTCTCGTGTTTTAATCCCACACAAGTGCTGCAGCTTCGGTGTGTGAAGAAAAAAGAGGGAAGACGCTCAGAATCTGGGATCATACTGTGTGAGCAGCTGAAAATCAAAGCCTTCACATCGCTGTGGTGCCCTGCCCCACCTGGAGATTAAAACTGGGAAGGAACAGCAAGGCCAGTGTGTTTGGAAGGGAAGAACTAAATGCATACATTGAATCAGTCATACAATATATTTTCGGGTGATCCATTGCTTTTCTGAGCAAATTGACTTTTCATTCAGAGTATGCTCAGGTGGGACCTTGTCTATGGCACCACATGGAATTTCCTGTAAAAAAAGATGCCCTTGGCTGGATTCTCCACTGTCCCAGTTACTTGCTGCCCTTCTGTCCCACGGCTGGCAGCACGTCCAGGGTCTGGGGTTCCTGTGCATGCCCACAGCTGTGGGCTAATCCCAGCCCAAATCTATTCTGATATGTTCCTGCTTTCTATGTTCAAACCCATGGGATGCTCAAAGCAGGATCCAGTTTGTGGGTTTTCAGCAATTCACGATCTTTTAAAGAATGAAAAACCCTATATAAATGGATGCTTTCCTACAATCTTGTTTCATTTACTTGCTGGCACAGTGGCTGTGAATCCACTTCAGTTTTCATCCTGCAGAGACTCTTTGTGCCTTATGGGGTGTCCTGAGCACTGCCCTGCATTTAGGGGTTATTCCTGGTGGATGAAGCATGACCCCTAGAGCAAGGAACAGCACCCAGTCCGCATCCCTGAAATCCTTTGGAGAAAGGGAGGATTCTTACTGGGAAGTGACAGCCCAGCCCATCCCTCTCTGTGCTTTCCCACACACCTGCATTCCAGACTGTCCCTTCCGTGCACCAGTGTCTGAAAACCAGGGATGGCTTTCCAAGGAAATTTCCTCGCTGAAACAGTTAATGAGGACTGATCCCATCCCCCAGCTCTCTCCCCCCCAGCTCGCCACCCCTCTAAAAAAAAAAAATCAGAATAATAATTAAAAGATGCCTAGAAACGCTCTTGGAAGAGCATAAATTCTGAAGATGAAAGTAAATGATTAAAATAATTAAATACTTCAAGTTGACAAGCAGAAGCAGAATCTTGCCAACGGACATTTGTCGGTAATTAGTTAATTAATCCTAACACAAATTATAAGCCATAACAAACCAGTCAGGCTGAACGCAGCCGGCTGTTCAGAATTAAACTTAGAAAAAGAGGGAGTGAGAGAAAGAAGAAAGAAAAGTTTGGAGATTCTTGCAGATCTGAGGGAGGATGCTGTGCAGGAGCTGGTGTCCCTCTGGGAAGGGCAGCAAGGACAGGGGCAGGGTTTGGGGCAGAACAGGGCTGTGCTCCCATCTGGCAGGAGCACAGTGGGGCAGGATGTACAGAATAGGGAGTACAGAGCAAGATTTGGAATTTCCACCCTTTTTCTGTGAGTAAATGCAGCACAAAGGCTTCCTAGCCCTGTTTCCCACTCTGCCACTGGTACCAGTGTGCACTTGAGAACATCCTTGCCATGGGAATGAGCAGGTCTGGGCAGGTCCTTCAGGTCCACAGGCAACTGGTGACATTATTTCAGGGGTTTCTGGAAGATGGGTGGACCAGCATCTGTGAAGGGCTCAATTCTGGGGTGCTGGGAGGGCAGCTGCAAACCAGCTGCCCATTAACACCCTGGAGAGTGTTTCTAGGACAGGCTGGAAAAGCAGGGTATGTGCTTGGGAGCTGGGTCCTGCCAGGGAAACTCAGTGCAAATCACACTAGGACACGTGTGTGGTCAGCAGGGACCTGGCATGAGCCTGATGCCATCCAATGCGCTGGGAAGTTGGGGAAGACAGAGCCTTTGTGCAATGGGAAGAGGTTAATGAGCTGTGGGCTGGTTTCTCACCTCCGGTCACCTTGGCTCAGGTCCAATTTTCAGCCCTAGATTAAGTGAGGTTGGTGATCCACAGGCATGACATGGTGACTGACAGCTCATCCGCGGCTGCACTGCTGTGTTCACACGTCCAGCCGGGGCTGGGGAGGCACTGAAGGGCCAGGCTTTGCCCTTCCTCCAGCACAAAAAAGCTCTGGAGCAGCCAGAGTCGGTATTCTGACGAGAGGACCTGCACATCCCCAGCACGGGGACACTGCTGGGTGACAGACTGGGCCAAATGACAGCTGGCAATACAGCTTAAGTGAGAAATGGGACATACAGGTTGCAAATGGGCTTTTAACAGCACAGAAAAGAAGGCACGAAATGTTTTGAAAGAATAAACAGATACCAGGGAAGTGTGACTATCCCACAGATCCCACATTGTCGGAGGAGCTGCCAGTGACTGATGTGGCACGTCTGGGCACGTATCATGTGAGGGGAAGTACGAACATGTGAGTACACATGACCATCTCCTGATGTGCGTAACAGGCAGGGGAGAAAGAGATTACTTAAAAGACAATGAGAATTACCACTGAAGAAATGCAAGGCCCATCTCTTTCGGCCCAAACTCCCTGAGTCACCCACACAGTGGATTCCTATTTTCCATCAAACCCATCCAGAGCTCTGCTGAAGAGAAAGTTTCATCCGCATGTGCGTGAGCATGTGTACGCGCGTGTTCTAAGTGTTTTGCATTATGTGAGCTCTGACCTTCAGAGGGGAACAGAAGGAATATTTTCCCCCCTGAGGCTAGAGTTGTCAGTGAAATGTCTGTCTTCCTTAATAATTTCAATCCGGGTGACAGGGGACAGGGCATTTTGCTCTGAACGAACGTACTGTAAAAACTGTCAGATAGAATTTGTCTCAAGAAGCAGCATTTCTATCCATTCGGGGTCATAATTACAGGCATCTTATGACCTGTGGAGCAGCACATTTTTCTCAACTGAAAAAAAAAAAAAAAAAAAAAAAAAAAAAAAAAAAAAAAAAAGAGGAGTCCTAAAATAGGTGGTTTGGTCTTCCGCAGAGCTTTGGATTGAACCTAAATGGAATCTAACAAACAACGGTGAAATCTGCAGCGGAATGCTTTCTTCGTGTTTGCTGGCTGCTTTTTAAAATCCAGAACAAACTGTGCACTGAAGTGACGTAGCTGGAAAGAGGGATAGAAATTGCCATTCACTGGGCTGGAGTAATGGCCTATTTCTCCTATATCCTGTCTCCTAACTGCCTGCCTCTCCAAATTTCCTCCACACTGACACTAGCCAGCGTCTTGTTAATGAACTGAATAAGTAACTAAATGGGTGATTAACCAAATGAGCATGACGATAATTTGATTGTGCTTTCCTCACTTTTAAAGCACAGGAAATAGTAAGAAAAGAAATAATTCAGTGGCCAGCAAGAATTCAAATAGTAGAGAGCTAGAGGAGCTGGGGGAAGCTTTGACTAGATGTGGCTGTCAATAAATCCCCCACAGCACTGCAGAAATCTCTGGCTAAATATTTAGATTTCTTGATTTGTGCCTCCACACAGAAGAAAAAAAACCCTATTCATTGATTTGAAGCAGCTTTTACTTCTATGATTTGATTTTATAATTAGCAACAATCACGAAATGGATCATCCTGCTGTTATGTGCAGTTATGAGTCACACACAACTCAATGCCGGACATCATTTTGGGGTCACCAGCCTGAGTTTGTGTAGCAGAGCCTGCAGTGCCTGCTGCTTCCCCACCTCACTGAGATCTGAGTGACAAATCAGACTGGGAGAGGGAACCCAAAGTTACCACAGTGGGAAGATGGTCTGCGCTACTGGGGAGGGAGAAATGTGAAAACTGAGAAGTAACACCCTGTCCTCGGCCATCCCAGCTGCTCACAGTGGATAATCCTCTTCCCCACCCCAAGCAGACAATGAGGAGCATGGCAGAAGCACAGGGAAGAGCATCTGGCTGAGGAGCAGGGCCCCAGCTGGACTCTGGAACACTCTCACCCACAAGATCAATCCTACACAAACGTTAATCAGCTGTTGGCAGGGCAGGTTACAATCCATTTTCACCTGCACACTCCGATGGGTGCCCTGCTCTTGCCATCACAGGTGGAGGGGAAACACTCTGCAGTGGGCTGGGAGTGAAGAGCAGAGCAGCTCTGGGAGGCAGAGGGATGCCTGCAGGATTCAAGAACCAGGCACTGACATTTCCTGACACGTTTGCCAAGTATGAGGACCCTTGGAAGGAGTTTTGCTGGTGATGGGCAAGGAGGACAGTCCTGGGAAACGTCTGGAGGGGAAGAGGGCATCCCAAGGTCAGAACAATCCCTCTGCAATGCTGCTGTTCCCCTGAAAGCAAGCACTGAAGGGAGATGCTGACAGCCTGCATGCCAGGAGAGCCAGGCTCAGGATTTAAATCCCACTGACAAACACCTCCATCCAGGTAGTGTCTAACACTGTCAAAACAAACATGTGAAAGAGGTTCTGTAGCTTTGCTCACTAAAAATTCAGCAAGAGCTGCTCTCCAGGGACTCCAAGGCATTGTGATGGGAAGAGCAGAGGCAGACCTGGCACCAGGGTTGCCACAGCTTGGGCATGGGAGAAACAAGGCAAGACTTGTCTCTGCCCACCCCTGAAGGGAATCTGTTAAAAGAGGCTATGTTTAGGCCTATAGAAAGTCAGTTCCAGGAGCTCTGTGGAGCCCAGACAGGGAGATTAGGAGCAAAGCCCCGTGTAAGCCTTGCAGGGTTCATTTTGGGGTTGGTGATCTGAACTGCATGCTCCAACAGCTGGAGAGAAGCTCAGTAAATCAAGACATTTCTATTCCCATCCACTCCGTTACCCTGCCCTGTGATCTCCTAAATCACTTCTCCTCTCTGCACCTTCATTTCCTGCACCTGGAACAGTAAGAACTTGCAGATTCTTTTCTTCCCTGGCAAGCAGGAGCTCCTGCAGGAAACTTCGTCCAGGCATTCCAGTAACTGTTACATCATCTTTACATATTGAGAGACAACAAAGGACAAAAGCTGGTGCAAGCACTGCTCAAACGATCCCTGAAATGACAAAGCCCTCCCATCCCACCATCCTGGGTCACGCCACAGCCCCACACTGGTCATATGAGATGGAGACTGAGCAGAAAGCTGAGCCCAGAGCCCTCAGGACAGTGTTTCCCAGCCCAAGGCAGCAGCAATGCACCCTCGAGGGTTTGCTATAGCCCTTGTGGAAGGAGAACAGGATATTGGGATCACCAGACTGGGAGACAGAGGTAGAAGAGGCAGAGCGTTCCTCTTCCTCTGCCACCTTTAGGGCGCTGTGTTCCCTGTAAAAGGTGTTCTGCTCTCACAGGTGGGAGAAAGGGGAATGCTGGTAGCCTGTGAGGCTACTCACAGCTTTTGCTTTTGGAATATCCCCATGGAGGTCGTGGAGAAAACAACACATAAATACACACAACTGCAGTGTTTGTCTTGAAAATAAAACAGGCAAAGGCGCATTCAATTTTAAGACATGCTGCAGTCTGGACAATATCCCTTTAATGTTAGAAAACATTCCCCGATTTCTGCTGGCAGAGCTGTCCTGCTTGTGTGATGGACCTGTGTGAGGAGCACCTTCACCCCAGAAGGAGGGAGGTGTGCACTGGGTGCATGTGTGTTCCTAAACAGGGAAATCCAATCCGTCAAGAAAATTCAGTAACGAATTTCACGCTTAACTGTACCCCAGGGTCCCCCCAAAAAATCAACTGGGATGGTAGTTGTGGATTTTTCATTAACCTTCTCTTAAAAAGGTCTCAAAAAATAACACTGAGTGAGACGGTCTGGTTGTACACGTGGAATATGTGTGGAGATCTACAGGGGAAAAATGCAAAACTTCAGGCTGGATCCACACAGAAAATCCTTCAGTAGAAGAATCACCCTCGTTTGATTCACACAAGCAGCACTCGATTGAACAAGTGTAGCTACAGGCCATTGGAAAACAGTCAAAATGGTGAATTTGCTGCCTGCACACATTTATACTGCTTCCTGGAGACAATCCGCTGTTTCTTTTTGGCATGTTTAGTATTTTTTAAACCACACAAAGATTGTCTGGTTCTCCCAATGACTGGGTGTTTGCCATATGCTGGAGTTTTCTCTCCTACAGCTGCCTCAGCCCAGAGGTTTTGGATGCTTTGGCGGCTCTTTTCCTCAGCATGGGGCTGGATTTGTGGACTGGCACTCAAGAGAATGCGTTAATCACAGAATCACGGAAGACTCTCCGAGGTCTTTTTCAACCTCAGTGCCTCATTCAGCCACCCTGCGTCTCTGGAATCTTTTCCACCTTTAACCACGGAGCGAATCCAAAGGGACGGAACTCGCCCCC
>VWYO01010718.1:495316-515175 GCA_013400275.1 Rhadina sibilatrix | reverse complement strand
TATTATACAAAGAACCTGCAGAAGATTTTCAGTCGAGTGAGTAGAACTTTCACACTGCTACTTGGATGCCTACCTTATATTATAGCCTCTATAAAATGAGCAGCAGTGTATAAATTGAAATACCAGTGTAAAGGAATGTTCATTTCACTATAAAGGACTAAGTACATAATGATGCTAATAGAACAATCTTCTTCAAAAACCTTCAAAATCAAATAGATACCTTATAGGATTAGAGAAGAGTAGGAACACTTCATAAGAAAATCTAGCCATAAATTAATTTTAAAACACACTATGGAGAAAATACTAAACGTTTGTGAATATCTAAAGTAATTTATTTTTAAAACTTCAACATTTTCTTTTTAAAATAACTACTAAGATTACCTGTTATATGATAAACTGAGTTAAAGCCAATTCCAAATCTTCCAACTTTCAGGGGATCATCTTTCTTCCTGCTTCTTGCTATTTCCTGTATTCCATGCCAGTCCTCTGGGGTGAAAACTGCATCATTGTATGCATAAAATGCTGGCCCTATAATAAACAGGCAAGAAATAAAAAGATGACAGAAGAAGAAAACTACTTAATGTTTAAAATTTCTAGGAAATTAACTCACAGGCCTGAAAAAGCATTTCTTGGAAGTATATGCATGTGCAAATTTAACGGGGAAGATATGACTATAAACTGACATCAAATTATGCCTGGTAATGAAAAAAAAAAACAAAATGCAAAAGCAAGGAGATAAATTTACTTCTGTAAATGGTACTTAGATTTATATTCTGATATATTACTTAATTCTTGCATTCACATTTTAAAAGAATGATTCTGAAAAACTGAACAAAAAGCAAAAAACAACAAAACTTCTGAAAGAAGTGTTATGTGGCACAAAGCTTAAACTCAATCTGTTCAGACTATCAAGAAGATGTTTGAAAAATGTACTAGTCATAGTCTAAAGATACCTCCACTGGAAGGGAATATAAGGCAAGATAAAACAATAATCTGTGTCTAGAAAGTAAGACATAAAAATTCACATTAGAAGACATAATAAGGCTGATTAACAACTGAAGTGGGAAGAAAGAAACAGTGGATCATTCATCATTGAAACTTCAAACCACAACTGAATGCTTTTCAGGATGACTTTGCAAACTGATTTTAAAAATAATATTAATAATAATGATTGTTAAACACATAATTGACCTTTACCTCACAAAGCCACAGTAAATTATGTAAAAACCTTGAAGTTTCAAGAAACTGGATTTGCAGTACACAGACAAGATGGAGCAAAGTTGGGTCTAAGATCAAGAGAAAAAGGAATATGGAAGAAAACTGAACTGCCTGGAGAATCCTGAAATGATGCAAAGGTCATCTTTACATTAAAAACTGGTGTGCTGGCATGGGCATCATGGTAGCTGAGGGTTGTGTTTTGGATTTCTGCTGGAAACAGTGACAATAACAGAGGGCTGTTTTAGTTATCATTGAGCAGGGCTTATACAGAGCCAAGGCGTTTTCTGCTTCTCATGTGGCCCAAACAGCGAGTGGGCTGGGGCTGCTAAGGAGCTGAGAGGGGACATAGCTGGGACAGCTAACCCCAAACAACATGCATATCGAAGAATAATGGCCAAATAAAACTTACACTTACCCTGATATTGTGCCATGTCCTTTGACCATAACGTTTCTGTTCCATACTGAGTTTCATCATATAGAAACCTAACCTCGGTGGCACCAGCATCTTCTGCGTTCTGTATCAGTTCCTGAGGCAGACAACATAAATCAAAACAAAGTATAATGTAGTAATACATATTCTAGCAATGGCTTTTGAACTTAAACACTAGAAAATAACAAGCAATAGTCCCAAGTGCAATTTTCATACCAAAAGGATTTTATCCAGTTTACCTGCATGAGAATAGGTATCCTTATAAAACAAATATTCAGAAAAATACTATAAATATGGTTTGAATTTGGAGTTCAAATACCATACAAAAACAGTTACAAAGTTGAAAAATAAGCTACTAAACTGTTACTACTATATTATCCTGGATCAGAGCTGTAAAAGTCTCAAAACAAGGCAAATGTGAGAAGAGAAAAAGAATTTTAAAGTTATCAAAGTGTATTAGGCAAGTCCTTACAGTTGTACAACAGTGATGCAACCACTCACAAAATAGTAACACACAGCACTCTTCTTTACATCAACTGAACTAAGTTCAAGTTAACATTTCACAGGATGAACCAACCATTCCTGGGCCATGGTGCTCAAGCTTCTAACACCCCTTCAGCAAAGGTCTGCAAAACAGTTCTCAGCAGTAGCTCCCTAAGTCATGAACTAACAGAGCAGCAACCCTGTTGAATGAAACCCATAGACTGGAAAGAGGCTTATACTAAGACTGAGCATTTGTTAAATAGTAGTAGCAGTGGCGAGAGCTATGGAAAACTGAAATGCCAGTAAACTAGTTCTGTAAACATGACCATTAATAAAATATGCCTATCCAGTCCTGTTTTCATCAACAATAGACATGTAAGCATGATTATAAATACCTACGGGATTACAGCCTCACACAATGGTCTATTTACACTGAATCATCACAGTCTATCAGGGCTCCAGACACATAAACATGTGTGTATGTTTACGTGGGTGTATGCAAGCTTTGCATAAGCAAGTATTTCAGGTGAATTGAAAAGCAACATAGATTTATCACATGCAATGTAGTCATACACTTTAGTTTCATTCAGTTATACATAAAAGACTTGATAGCAAGAGGAACTTGTAGTTAAAAAGTGCATTAACTAGCAGCAAGTATTTCAGATTAGGTTGCTTTCAAGTATACTGTTGAGACTAAAATAAGCTCACTGCTATCTAATATCTGGTTCCAAAATTATAACCTTTTTTATTTTGCAGTTTTTGACATAATGTTCAGTCTATAATGCATATTATATTGTCACTTCTACATAGTTTTGAAGTACTGTGAGATAGCAAGAAATATAGCTACAGTTAAACATAAATAATGTTTAAAGAATCTTTACAAGATAATTATATGCAGTTCTTCTTCCAAAAGAACAATCATGACAGTCCTTCATGAAGACACAGTAAGATAGCCCAAAGAAATATTAAATACTAAGTATGGCAATCACCATGAAGTCAGATTTGCATTCATGCTGTGGCACAAGGGGTAACTGCTACATTCAGCTGTAACAACATTGTATCTGAAGAATCAAAACACTGAAATAAATTTTAAGGTATCAGCAGATTTTCTGGTAGTAAGTTCTCTCTAACAACCTGTTAACCCTAAATTGTAAACTGTGAAAATAGCATCATTTCCATTTTAAATTTACCTATCTGATTTTTAAGGACATTACCTTATTTCTTCATGTTGGAATGAAAGTTTGGGCTCAAAATGTTGAGGAGTCTGAACCCTTCTTACTTCAAATGCATTTTACAGATGCAACTAGTACTGAGTAATAATAAAAAAGTAAGCACCCCTCCTACAAACAGACACTGCTCAGAACATACCCAGGAGGCAATTTGCCAAAACAGTTGAAGATATGCTTATCTTGGGCATTCCCATCTTGGGCATTCCCATATATAGAAGCATAATCAGCTTCTAGTTCTACGGTTGCAAACAAGACAACAGACATAAGGAACAGACATCATCTGTCAGCATTTGTATTTGTGTTCTGTATGTATGCATGTATAGACAGATAAAAATTCCATCAGTGAGAACCTAGCATTCTCAGACACTAAGAAAACTGAGTTCCTACCACCCATGTGATGAAGCATGCTCAATGAGAAGTTTAACACCCAGCTAATCACCCCAGATGCCCTTAAAAAAAAAAGTCAAACTGCCATTTTCAGGTATTAGCATAGAAAGCTATGATAAATCACACAATTCATCCTCTACTGAGAAAACTCAGAAATGTTTAAAGAAAAAACAAACAATCACACAAAACACACAACTCATTTTGCCTTGTCCACAGAAATGGAAACATGTATCTTCTGTAATACAGTGCATTTAAGATAAAACAACCACATTTGCTGGGAAGTATTAACTTTGGCATTATGTCATGCATATTAAATAACTGTTAAAAATACTATTTATTGTCTACCTTAAGAATCTGTCCTCCTTCTGGGTATCTTCTTAAAATATCCTTTAGAAAATCAACAAGTGGTGGAGTTGTTTGTCCAAAACGACCTAAAACAAACAAACAAAGCCATGTATTTAAGTGCTACTATGCACTTAATTTCAGATTTTAAAAAAATACTAAACAATTAATGGAAACAATAATTTCTTTAAATTAACTCAAGGCCTATTATTGGAAAATCTTCTTTCCAGCATCAACTGTGAAAATCCCGCATTATAAATCTTTTAATTAAAAATGGTGCAACAGCACTCTTGATACTGAGGTCAAGGAGCTGTTTCATATCGAGATGAAATACATTTGGAGGCCAAGTCTTTGCAACAGTTATACCACAATTCCAACTACTTGATGTTCAAAAACAGCAATTTCTAAAGGACCACTACTTTTTAAGAGGCAGGGCAGTATTCCAGGGCAGCAGTGGCTCTAACTCTCTTCCAGTCAGTGATGTTCCCTACTGACAGCTACACATGCAGGCACAGAAGGTTTTGGCTCTAGTCTACACCTCCTGTTCTGACATACTCGGGGCATGGACCTGGTGCCAGCCTTGGGGTTGCCAGGGCCTAACGCTGGAGGGAAAAGAGTCCCAGCATTATGAGCATCTGATCCAAGAGAAAAAGTCTATCACTAAATGAAAGGCTCAATACTCTTCATTTCAAACTCCAGCCTGAGACTGAAGGGCAGCTCCCTAAACCAAACCTCTAAAACATGTGCTTCAAACATGTAGCAATGATGCAATCCTTGCAAGGAAAACAGACCCTAATGATGCCCCATCTAAAGCTTCCTTTTAAAATTATTAACAAGTAATTATTCTCTTCCTCTCCTCTGCATATACATGTGTTTACAAAGAACACAGATTCAAACATGCATATTATGTATGTTCTAAAATAAAACACTACAATAAAAAAGCAAAGTGGAAAAAAGAGGACAAATAAAAGTTATCTTTTCTGAGAAAGCATAAAGTAAAAACATCAAATATTTTTTAAAATTTTCTTGTGCCACTTTATTTAAGGTAACTTCATAGTATCAATGAAAAAATAAGCAAGAAAATGCAACTGACAGCTGAATGTGTGAAGTATTTCATAGCTTCTGTTATTTTTGCAGTATACAGAAGTATATGATTGTCAAGTTGCAGCATGCATACTTCCAAAATAAGGTGAATCAATCAAGAGAAATTATCTATAATTAAGAAACTGATCTTCTCTAGGTTGGAAAGGCAGGAGGAAGTGTTTAAACAACACATTTCATTCACCATGGGAACCACCACAAAAACAGACCAACACCTTTTAAGTGACAGGAGTGAAGATAGACTTTGTTCTCTTTAAAAGCAGAGCTCTATGTATGTCACAAAAATTACTCTGGTTATAGGTCATTATTTACTGCATCCTATAAAAGGCTAAACTGATATTTCTTGAGTATTAGAGCTGGTCATATTTAACACAAAATTGATACCACAAATTTCAAGAAGAAACTTTTTTCTACCATAAGGGCAGTCAAGCACTTAGGAGCCCAAAAAGTCTGTGCAGTCTCCATCCTCTTTCCAAGCTCAGCCAGATCAACCCTCAAGTGACTCAGCCTGGCCTCAGAGCTGCCCACACTCTGAGCAGCAGGCTGGAGTAAAAACCTCCAGATGTCCCTTCCAACATGAATTATTCTGTGATCATATGAAAAAATCATGCATTATTTGATAGAGACCAGCAGTGAAGGAACACAAAGGGGTCACGGGTAACCTTCACAGTACTTCAGCAACCCATGTGTTTGGTCCTACTGACCACGCACTTCCAAGTTACAAATTCAGGGCATTTCTTGATCCACCTGCTGTAAGGAAAAATCTCTGAACGGGAAGACTCCAGATTGAACACAAAAAGCCTGATATTGAAGCCATCAGGTCATGTTTTAGATTGACTGACATCGGAACTGTGGAAAGGTTAAGCACTTTATCTAGACACAGATTGCTTACAGTGATATCTCTAAGAAAATCTCCAATCCTAGGAACAAAAATACAGCAACGGTTTTTCTTTCCTATGAAAGATTTCTTAGGACCAGTACATTTTATTCTCTATATACTTGCATGGCAGAAAATAAAACTCTTTATTTAGTCTACCACAGCCTACACACAGCAAAACATCAGAGCAAGCAATCAAGAATGACAAAAAGAAAAACACTTAATGTCATAGAACCATAAGGTTCATTTTCATAGGTGTTTTTTAATCACTTCAGGTTCTAGAGAATGTGAATATGAACTTCTGGCTAACAAACTTCCTTCTGTCACTAAAAATCCATAATCCAGTAATACATGCCTTGAACAGGCTAAGAAATACAGTATGTTGTGAGACCAAATAAAATATCTGCATGAAAAGAAGGGTTTCCTTCATCATGCCATTTGTCCTTCTTCATCATGCCATCTGATTAGCATTCATTTCATTGCCTTACAATCGTGAGAAGAATATTAATGCTAGCAGCGAAATAAAATAATCATGATGGATTTAATTAGAGCATTGCTGAAGATACTCAGTTATCAAGATACCATATGAAAAGATACACCTTCAGGTTTTTTTAATAAAAATGTAGATAACAGACAGAATCAAAAGAAAACCAAACCATCAAAGAAAATACCCTAAAAACAACAGAAGAAATCCATAAATTTTCACCAGTGTTATAATTTTTTACATGGTGGTTACTGAAAAATATCCTTTCAGTATCTGAATTGTTTTCAAGCATCCAGCTTATTTTATACAAGACAAGGCAGCTACAACACTACCGAAAGGCAAGTCTTATTGCTTCCAAAAGACAGCAATAACCTAAACTCTACACATTATATCACAGGAAAAAAAAATAAACATCAAGGCACTTAAAAAGAGAATTTTTCTAGGGTTGAATGAAAAGAACAGGTGACAAACCTAGTACTTACATGAAAAAATAATTGCTTCCCATTTAAAGAAGATAAAAATTTTAATTAACTCCATATTGCATCAGAAAATGCTTTGAGCTTACAGTTTATAAACAGAGACAAATATTTTCCATACCTCCTCCTTTCAACCCTTTTGACTGAAGCTCTAGGAAAACTTGATTTTGAGACTCCTGAAGATCCACAATCTTGATACCATCAGACAACTGAAGGAAAAATAAGACAGATCTTGATCAGAATTATCAGTTCGATAATAACAGGACAAAACAAATCAGGTGGAAAAAAATGCCTATAGGAGCATACTAAGAGCAAGCCATTGCCCCTTGTTTCTACAATTATAAAGTTTTGTATTCAGGGAAGTTCTGGAAGCATAAAACTAAAGCAGTTATTGTTCTAAGGTGCATGCCCAGAAAAAAAATTAACATATACAGGAAGTACATAGTCTGTATACTCCAGAAGTACATCTGGGTATGCAATTTCATAGGGGGCTTAAACTAAGCAATATCATCTCAAAGCAGCGGTCAAGACACTGTGTAGAGACAAAAGTGTGTCTGAGAAACACCCCTGAAGAAATCAACAGCCTCATCCCCCATTACCTCTACATGCAGACCCATCAGAGCATGATCAAGGTTGAAGGAATCACTGAAAGTCACCTAATCCAACCTCCAGTGCCTCTCCAGGAACATCATAGAGAAACTGAGGCAACCTGAGCAACACATTCCTTAGCTGCCACTGGGAAAACTAGTAAGTAATTATAGCACATAAAGGCTTTGTTGCAGTTCTAGTTTCATATGATGTGTGTCTCACTCATACACAAAGTGTTGCTAGAAGACTCATATACAACATATGTTATCCTGCACACAACAAATGCAGAGTTAAAAGGCCACTGTACTAATTAGAAACTATATTAAAATATTATTATTTGAAATTACATTATTATATTAGTCTCAGTTTATAGTAGGTTTTGGGGCTACTTCCTCACTTTGGTAAAAACAAATCACTAGGAAACAGTTGGTGTTTACATAGACAAAAATGCTTACAATCTAACTACTAACTATTTAATAAAAGACAGTCCTAGTCCAGCACGTAATCATTATTTAACAACATTAGTAAGGAAAAAAAAAGGACTTTTTTTATGTAGACCAGTTTTAAATAGTGATTAAAACAACAGTGGGTTTATTGTAAAACTGCAGAAATAATGTACTTGAGTTGAACTTTCTCAAGACATAAAATTGGATATAACTGCTCTGAAATCACTAAAATATAAAGCAATCCACAGAATGCTGGAACCCATCACCAAGCATTAAAGGGATAGAGTAACCAAATATTGTAAGATACTATTTTTGTACCAAGGCAGCACTGGAAACTTGGACATTGAATAGATCCAAACCAATAGTTTAATACAGTAAGAAACTAGGAGAGAAAAAGATACTGGACTTTACTTATCATCTGTAAATTGTACATAATAAATTATTTACAGATGAATATTCTACTACCCAGAAAATTAAAATATCACTTGATCCTAATAAACAGGAGTTCAAAAGTTTATAAAGGATTTTCAAATTTGCTATCGTACAGAATAAATATTCCCATATATATTCCAGTTTATTATAAAATAAAGAACCCAAATAAACAGAATAGCAATTACAGTCTGCTTACTGACTGTTCCCTGCAAAAGATAAGTTTTCTGTGCCAGTCAGATCTTTGCTTCCAGGCAAATTTTAGAAAGTGATACAGAGTTTGTCCTTCAAAACAGGAAGGCCTGGCGAGAACGAAATCAAGGACACACAAAACCAGGCAAGAAAAAAAAAAAGATAAACTACACAGGCGGTTTACTTCAAACCTGAGCCCTCAAAGAGTACTTGTGTTGCCCAGGTTCTTAAAAGCTTCCTGAGCAATACGACCAACACGTGTATCTTTCCTTGTACGGTTGGGTTGGAATGGGGCATCTGAAAACTATGTAGTTCAACTCCCTCTCCTACCATTGCCAAGAACAGGTAGGTTGAGAGAGATCTAGAGAGATTAGATCAGGTCTCTCAATGCTCCATCCAACCTAATCATCAACATTTCCAGTCATGGGGAATCCACAACTTCTTTGGGCAACTTGTTTCAGTGTCTTACCACCCTCATCCTGAGTAATTTCTTCCTTGTGCTCAGTCTAAACTTATCTTCTTTTGATTCAAAGCCTTTGCCCCTTGCCCTATCACTTCAGTTCTTGGCAGAAAGTATCTCACCATCTTTCTTATAAGCCCCTATTATATAGAGAAAGGCCACAATAAGGTTTCCCTAGAGCCGAATCTTCTCTCCACCTTTGCAAATCCCCTTGCCCTATTCAACACTGATTTCCAACCTCCTCTCTCTCCCCTTCTTGCTTCTACTCATCCCATCCCACCAGGTCTTGAGGTTCTCATTTCCCAAGAGCACAGCTAGAAGCACGGGAAGCAGTACTGAAAGACTGACACCAGGCTGATGCCTTCAACAGAACAAGGTCATTCATTCATTTATTCATTCGACTCTCTCCTGTGCCCAGACTCCAATTTTTAACTTGTCACTTTCATCTCACTGTGATGTCAACTTTGCTCTTGAAACTGGCCAGAGTGGCAGGAGGGCAGAACAAACACATCAGCACTCTCAGGTGAATTTCTGCTCTCCCCAGCAACTCCCCAAGGAAATTGGGATAAAACACACGGAGAACATCAAGGAAAGGAGGAAAGAAAAAGATTAAAAAGAAAAAAATAAACAAACAAAAAACCCTCAGATGATAAAAGCTGGCACCATCAAGAGCGGTGTGAGGGTCGTCAAAACGACCTCCGAGCTTGGCAGGAGAGGAACACCTTAACGACACGCACCCACCGCGCTGCCCAAGCGCCCGGGTGGGGACTTCCCGCGTCCCGGCGGTGCGGGCGGTGCCGCCCGGCGCGCCCCTCACCTCCCTGCCGCGGTGCCACAGGCGCTGCTGGGCGGGGGGCAGCCCGGCCTCCGCGTCGATCCGCCTCTTCACGTCCCGCACGGCCGCGGACGGCGGCAGCTCGAAGGTCCTGCAGCCCAGGCACTCATGGAGGACGGTCACCCGGGCCAGCCTGCGGCAACACGACAGACACCGGATGAGAAAAGGCCCGCGGCGCCGCCGCCCGCTCCTTCCCCCTCGGGCACCGCGGAGGCCCGAGACGGGCGCCGGAGCCCGCAGGATGCAGCGATGGGCGGGGGAGCGGGGGCTGGCCCGCTCTCCGAGGGGAAGCGGCGGAGCCGATCCCGCAGTCTCCTCGCCCAGCCCAGCCCAGCCCTGCCCTGCCCGGCCCGGCCCGGGCGCACTCACATGCCGCCGCGCCGCACACACACAAAGGACCGCTACTCGCCCCGCCGGCGGCGCTCCCCGCACGGGGAAGGGGTGGGGCTGCGCCGCCCGGAGGTCCGCGCCGCGGAGGGGGCGGAGGAGGAGGCGGGAGCGGTGGAAGTGCCGCCCTAAGAGCGGCGGCCGTGGCTGCGGAGGTGCGGCGGGGCCCCCGGGAGGCTCCGCAGCCTCGGCGCACGGAGGCGTCTCCCGGCTCCCCCGCGGCCCGGTGCCCCCGGGGCCCGCGGGCGAGAGCCCCGGCACCTGGGGCGGGGCAGAGAATGCAGCTTCGCATCTACGGCGTGGGCCGTGACTGAGGGTGAGATCTAGAGATGGTACCGCAGGCACATCCCTCCTTGGCATTCAGGCAGCACCGTACGGAGCACACATAGTTACAGCTGATAAACAGTTCTTTCTGAAGGATGCAGAACACAGAAGGGAACATACCTTTTCTGCTCTCTGTCGGAGAGCCTGTCAAAGGTCATACATCCTGCCTTATCTCAAAGGGTGTATATTAAGTCCTCATACCATTCAAGATTTAAGGAAAGGTGAGCCTTAGCCTACCTGTGATCCCAATGAGTTGAGAGGGCACTTTGAGAAACTCATGGAGGGGGCCAGCAGAAAGGCTGCTCTTCATCGTGTACAAAGTTCTGCGCCCCGGACCATGGTCTGTGCAGCAGTGAGGGGCTGAACAGCAGCCCTGCTCCAACGGAGCTGGGGGATACCAGGCTTTCCAGATCAAGGAAAGTGAGCCTCTGCTCGGTGCTGATGGGGCTGGGCCTATGATACTGTGAGGAGAACATAATGGTGTTTTGGGCTTGCTTTGTTCCCAGGCAGAGGGGTGGCTGACATGGTCAGGGGCCCAAAGCACATGACCTACAAGGAGTATATGAGGGGAGCTGAGTTTAGTCTGTGGATGAGGAGAGCATATAGGGTGCAATATGGTAACATCCTGCATGTACCTGAGGGGCAGTTTCGAAGGCCATGGACCTAAGCTTTTCTTAGTAGTGCAAGACTAACAAGGGGCAATGGCAACAAACTGTAGCTTGGGATGCTCTCATGAAACAGCAGGGAAAATCCTGTCACTAAGAGAGGAGCTGTCTAGAGGTACATGACTGACCTGACCAATACTGATCCTCCTGCTTTGAGCAAAAATATGGACTACAGACCTCCAGCCAACAGTTCCACTGCATTCCAACAGGTCCTCAATTCCAATCCATGACTAAACTAAAAACATTTAAGACCTTACTCAGTGACAAGGAGCTAAAACTGATGTTTGCCAGCCAAAAGCAACAGTTTCTGCGGAAGAGGAAAAAGACACAATGAATCATTGCAGAAACCGTATCAAGCTAAGAAAAAAAAATCACCCACTAAAACTGATAAAAGGCTAAAACCCCACAAAGATCAGGTGGATCAGGATCCAACATGGTATCTAAGTACATAGATACCACTGCTACAGCCAGATTACCAGTGCTACAACAACTGATTGTATTCATCAGCAATATTTGTATACTGAATTCTACAGGATTATAAGAAAATGTGGAAAATATTGTGGGTCTGATCATACTTTCACCAGAAGTAACACAAAAGCTATTTTAATATAAACAATATGTCTCTCTTTGCTTTGGTTTAGGACTTCACTCATTTTCTCTATCATTTTGTCCTTTCAGCTTTCCATTTTGTTACATCCCCTTCAGAGTTCATCACAGAATTTTTCCTACTATGTCCAAAAGAATGAGAAGGCTGGTTTCTAATCTCTTAATATTTCTCTTTTTATGTCTTAATATCTGCAGAAGGGACACAAATGAGGGTGACTGGGTGAAATGGAAGGAGTTGAGACCCAATGCAGTTCCATCCATATTAGCTACTAAAACACTCTCCAGACAAGTTGTGAACCACTGAGCCACACTGGCAAAATCTAATTCTTCTTCTCTGCTTGGGATCATGGGAGTGATTTAACATCTTATGAAGCATACACAATAGTTTGAATGGGACACTGGAGAGGAACAAAGCTATCTGAAGTAACAGCCATCTCTCCTTGTGAAACTTGGTGGGACACATTCAGGCCGTGGGCCGTCCTGCTATCAGTGCCAGGCTGAAGTTCCCCAACCTATGTCACATCACATGACAAAACAACACTCAAAAATGATGTCCTGTGATGATTTAACATTCATTGGAGAAAAAAAAACACTTTATGTACCACAGATTCTGTCTAGCATGTTACCTCTTAGTAGAAGGGAGGAATTGGGAAGAACTGGTAATACAGAAGTGGAATCTTTCAAGGCGCTGGACAAAGGAATTGCACACTTGAGCTATTGGAAATTAGCCATGCCTGTTCTCACAAATCTGAACCCATTGTTTTTTCTTCATATCTAAATAAAAATATCCTAGAAATTGATTGATACAGAAATCACACTGAATGACGGAAAAAAAGAAGAAGAGTAAAAGAATACATATTCCAGCTTGCAGATTTTTGCAACAACAACAGCAACAAATAAATTTTAAAATCTCACTTATCCATTTGAAAACAGAATTTGGTAGCTGGGTAATCCTAGCAAAGTTCAAGGTATCATTTGTTAAGCAGAACCACAAAAAAAGTAATTTTACATAGAAATGTTTTTAAAAAATCATTTGACCTTATCAGCTAGGAATTTTTTTGACTACCCATGGTAATTTAAATAAAACCCCAACTTTTACATATAAAAGAGTTGGGTTTGATTTGAGAGTTTTTAATATTATATATAGAATTTTCTATGCTAACAATTTTATAACCACTTTTGCAAGCATTTAGACTTAGAAATACATATGGAAAATTCTCCTGTGGCTATAAATAAATTCAGTTTGGTTCAGAATGAAGTCATATAACCCATACAAAAAGGGACATGCTCTAAAAAATTTTAACAGTTTCTGCAACATTAAAATATTTTTATAAAATGAAAATAATTTTCACAATAACATTTCCTTGAAGACAGAAAATTCTGCATTGCAGAATCACCTCATATTTCCAATTATTTAAAATAAAATAAATAAGACTTTTATCTGCAGTAGCAGATAAAAGATGGATGCGAGTCCCTTCCATCCTGACAGTGTGATTAGAAAGACTGGAATGGAGTCTTTAAAAGGGGTGTATGGTGTGTTAAGAAACAGACATGACTAGGTCACTCCTACCAGAGGAAAACCGCTGCAGCACAGTGGCTTCCAGCACAGCAAGTAACATTCTGCAGTACTGGCAGGCAAGGAGCAGTGACTCAACATCTTCATCTGAGATAGTGCACACCAAACTTACAGCAGAGCTTTCTATTACACAGCAAGCACTGACCTTCATTCTTAAATCGACTCCTTAAGTGTTACCAACAGATGTTTTAAACATTGTACTGTATGCATTTCCCAGCAGTCAGAGATGACAGATTGCGTTGGTCTATAGTCACTGCCAGGAGCTGGCTTTACCCTTGCTTACTAATGCCTTTTCAAGAAGTTTGAAAATAAGCCTACCATTTGTTTATGACACATGTGCTAGTCATTGGTAAGCCACCCCTTACTGTACAGTTTCTGTTTCATTTAAATTCCTCCACTAAAAGCAAATATCTAATTTTTTTCTACCCAGAGTTCTAATACAAATGGCTGAAAAAAAACCCCCAACCTATGGCACGTGAAGTGTTTGATTCAAACAAATACCTCATTTTTCCTCAGATCTATTACACATTGGGTATTTTGATGAAACTATTTACTTTAGATTGGTACAGTGAGTTCAAATAAATACTACTTTGCACCCCTCATGTGAAACAATTTTTAGCAGTTTCTAAACAAAATATCTACATGATCATAGCTTAGTCAAACACTGAAGAACTGAAGTATTATCTTATTCCTTTCTCAAGCTGATACATTTCTGAACATCAAATGTCTACAGAACAGGATACTTTTAAATGCTACTAAAAACAAGCAAAGCCCTTAAGGGCACAGAGACCAGGAACAAACATTTATTTTCATCTAATGATTTTGATCTCTCTGTGATTTGCTTAGTGTTCAAGTGAGTTCCTTGATGGCACCAAGCAAATTCTAATGGAAAATACTTTAAAGACCTGTAAAAGTTGTTTTAGTTTATTCTTTGCAAATAAAGAGCAAAGCAAGAAGGCAAAAATAAATTACAAGATATCAAAATCTCAAATGAAGTAAAATTTCCTCTTTGATCCACCATTAAGGAAATAATATTGAGGCTAAGTCCTTGAAAAGACAACTCAACTCTAGAGCAGTAACCGTTACTCCACAAATTTGAATTGCTGAGAATCACAAAGTTTTTGATTCCAGATGGTACAAATAACAAAATACCAGTACAAAATATTTGACATTTCAAATTATGCAAAAGATGAAACCAAATTATAAAAATAAACTCCTCAATTGCTCTTTAGGGATTGCAATAGGAGGGACTGCAGTGTTGCAAGAGCTGCTGTTGGCATACATTTTTTAATAAGCAATATGTTAAATTACTGTGGCATTTTCTTTTGGCCTTTGGTGCCAATAAAACGGCCAGATTTAGAACATCCACTTTAACCTTGAAACATCAAAGGAGCAGAGCCTAAATTTGCTAATTGATTTCAGGGCATAATGTAGCCTCCTAAACACATTCATTAATCCAGGCCTAGGTTTTTTTCCTCCGTTTAGGACACAGATTCATCAGGTTATCAAAGCTAGGGTTTTTCCATACTACCTTAAGATATTTTTCCTATTTTAATTTCAGAGTTAATGAAGTTAATGAGGAAAATCAGCTCAGTAACAAAATGGCCCAGGTTACACATGCATTAAACATTTTAAGTAGTATTTACTAATCCCTATTTTTTCTGAATACTCCATCTAATCATGCTTCAAAGTCTCATAGCTTTTTCTAGGCATCAATGAACAGAGTCCTTCATATTTAGAGAAAACTAGAATATAAAATAGAAGGAAATACAAGACAAGTAGTTTTAATAATTGGGAAAAAACACAACTTCGAGCGCTTCTGCAACTGTCTCTTCATCAGATAGTGAGTGATATCCAGCAATATCCTTCCAGGTAATTCCAGCTCTTTTCTACCTCTGTATGAGTTCTCTCTCACTCATCACACAGTTCCATACAGAAACACAAGCTACAATTTATACTTCAGAAAACAGAAGGACAGGTGGCACAGAAGAAGAAACATGAGTCACGTGTAACGCCTAGGAGGAGGAAGGGAGGAGAAGAGGAAGAGAGCACACAGGTCATCCTCTTCTGGGTAAACACAGAGAGGTGAAAAAACTCTCAGAGATGTCCAGATGTATAAGATTTGCATTAGAAGAGCCTAGTTAACTAACCTACCAAAAAAAAAAAAAAAAAAAAAAAGAGTGATTCAAACCCCAAGANAAAAAAAAAAAAGAGTGATTCAAACCCCTAGATTTTCTATCCCACAGTCACCTGGCAAAGCAAATACATCACTTCCATGAATTTTCACAGAACTACCCAGGAACAGACCCTGAAGGAGTAGTCAGCTGTTGCTAACAACCACTGTCTAACATGATGCAAAGCCCACCTTCTTAACACACAGGGAAAACAGAGGCTGTACATTAAAGAACTGCACATCAAGGGGGATTCTGCAAACTGCAGAGGGTGGAAGCTCTCTTCTTCCTGCAGGCCCACTGACAGCAAATAAAAACACTTCTCATTACAACTTAATGTTTTGTAACTTACAACAAATAAACACTTATCTCATAAAATTTGTTTAGACACGGTTCACACAAAGAACTTGCTTTGCATTTTAGCTGTTGGCAAGATAATACATTTATCCCAGCAAAACAATATGTTGAATTAAGAGTTAGGCAAGCACAGGAAGGAAACTTTCTCTCTCACTTGTTTAAAAAAAGTGCTATAGTGAATGGAAACTGTAAATTAAAAGACTATGAACCCTTTAATCACAGGACTTTTTTCAAGCAGTTCTCATTAATTTCATGGAGACAATTCATAAGTAAAGGCAGCAGAACCTGGCACCTATATAATATTTTGCAATTTAAGAAATTAATTTCACCTTTAAAAATAGGAATTTTGTACAAACACTAGGCAAGTTTCAGACTTTTTAAATTACTGACCATGGATGTTTGACCAAGAACATGCCAGCCTAATGGTAAATTTTTCCAGGAGACTTTTTCTGTTTGGTTGGTGGGGTTTTTTTTTACCTGTTCTTATCCTTGATCTCCATTGTCTCTTTGATATCTTCTTGATAGGAACATGAAGCAGATATTGGATTTATAAATTAGAAAGTTATCTTTTAATCCTTTTTGCTTATCATCTCTTCAGGGGACACCAGAAAGGCCAAGCATATGAAGGTCAACTCAGTATTCACTCCATCCCTTTTCTACCCAAGACGTCTCTGTGCATCACCATGTGCTACATCTCCAGTTTTCTTTTAAAGCCACTTGCTTAATTATTCATGGAAGTTCATTCCTTATAATGAAGAACAGATGTAACAGGACAGATCTCAGAAAGCAAGGTGGTCTTGTTCAGTTTCTTTAATATAGCCTGAATTCAGGCTATATTCTTGTGCAATTGATTTATATTTCTCTCCTACAAAAGGAATGAGATTCTGGAAGCCACTGTTTCTGCTTTGTCTTCCTTTTTTTCTGGAAGCAAACACAGTTGGAAGAGCATTAGTGAGGCCCAAAATCTAATATGTCTTCTCCATCACAGCTCCTAGAAGATACTTCTTAACATCAGCTGAGGAATTCTGGAAGAAAAGACACAAGGGAAAAGAGGAGGGCCATTAATACAAAATAGAGCTGAACTGAAGGATATGAAAAAGGCATTTCCTTTGAGGGCATAGTTGCAGTTACCAGTATTGAGTGAGTCATGATACTAATTATAACCTGCCTTGTGCCTTGCTTGTAGGCGCGCGGAGGGAGAGCTGACACGGAGCAGTGAGGTTTCCTGCTTCTCCTCCAGCTCAATACCATACAATCAGCACGGTGACAAGCACACAGAGCTGTAAGTATGCTGACTGAGTGGGTGCCATGGGGTGATGCCAGCTGGCAACTGAGCACCCAGCAGCTGCTCACTCACTGCCTCCCGGTGGGATGGGGAGCAGAACCAGGGAAAAGGGGAAAATCTCTGGGTTGAGATCAGAACAGCTTAATAATTGAAATTAGTATTATGATTAATATTAATAAGAATGAAATAATGGTAATACAAAGAAATACAACAAAAAGAGAGACAGAAATGAAACCCAAGAAAGAAAAGGGATGCATAAAGCAATTGCTTACTACCCACTGACTGATGCCCAGCCCATCCCTGAGCAGGGATCCATCCTTCATGGCCAATGCATCCCAGTTTATATAGTCAGCCTGATGTTCTATGGTTTGGAACATCCCTTCAGCCCCTTGGGCTCAGCTGTCCTGGCTCTGTCCCCTCTCAGCTTCTTGTGCATCTCCTTGCTGTCAAAGTATAAAAAACTGAAAAACCTTGATTTAGAGTAAGCTCTACTGAGCAACAACTACAATATCAGTAAGTTATTAACATTATTCTCATACTAAACTCAAAATCATTGTGCTCTACCAGCTGCCAGGAAGAAAATTAACTCTATCCCAGCCAACACCAATACAATTGGCAGCTGTTCTAGGATATATATTCCTCTATGCTAGATATTACAGTCTGGATATAAAATTATGCCACCAGGGAAAATAAAAGGCTAGGCAGAACATTCATGGAGAAGCATTTTGCCCTTCCATTCAAATGGCTTGCAGCTAGGGGAAGAGATTAACCAGCTTGCAATGACTTTCCACTAGGAGGATTCAAACTCTACCCAGCTAATCCCCAGTCCCAAGCTATATAGGCCAACATCTACCCTATGCTACCTTTGGGAGCTGTTTCCACTGAATTTCTGTAGCACTAGGACAGTGTACAAGTGAGGCAAAGCATGTGCTGTCAAGCTGCAGAAAACAACATACTTCAATATTAAGTTATTACCCAAGGAAGATATGTTTAAGAGAGATGGGAGTACTGACAGTGGTATTCCATTATTGTTCTGCATCTGTGCAAATGTAAATCCTTCTCTGAGCCTCTGACAGTGTTGGCAAGTCTTTTCATAATATGCAGTTGCATACGTCCCTCTTCAAACAGCAATGCACAGACATTCCTTCCTGACCCAGAAAGGAAAACAACTGCGGCTAAATTGCAAAAGATGAATTAGATGTAAGCATGATACTGAAATACAAATAGTATGAAAGAAAGGGAAGTAGAATTTGTGGTTTGAATACTGGGGGATTTTGAATACTTAAGGATTTTACCTACCCAGTAAATAAAATATCAAAATGTATGAATTCTGAATGCACATTTACTGTGACAAGCATAATAAATAATTTAAGTTAGCATTATGTGTTATTAAGTGGCTTCAATATAATTTTTTTTCTTTCTATGGATGCTGAGATGTATATCCATAAAATAATCAAAAGAAAAGTCCACCCTTAGGTCACACTTAAGTAATAAAGACTGAAGCAAAGGGCCTTGCAAATCCACCACCATTTTCCCAGATGTGAATGATTTCATAGAGAGCAAAACTATTGCAGCCCAGCTGAATAATGGGTTGCAGTTGGGAGGGGAGCACTGAGGAAAGGCATTTTGGCTGCAGTGGAAAGCCAGGCTTGAGAGGTCCAGGCACTGTGTGTGCACTCATGGCTGGAAGACAAGGGTAGTCTATACAGTTCACCTAAAATGTCATTAGAAAAATCACACATGAAAACTATTTCAAGTTATTTGAACTGCTTCAATTGCCTTGAGGAATGATAAAGGAAAAATATGTTATAATAGAAAGTAATAGAAAGCTAATTATGACTTTAGGAGACAGACTCTCCATAATTAGTGAGTGACACAGTTTCTCAGACTCCATTCTATTTCTAGACTTTGTCTCTCAAAGATTATCCTTTATTATGTCGGCCCCTTGATTTGCTACTTTTCTTGGTACTGACACATGCTAGGAAAAGAAAACTATGTTCTAGGATTTTTGACAAAGACGCCTTGTTCAAAAAATTGAGAGGTCCAATTTTCCTAAAAACAGCCTGCATTAATTGATACAATAAATAGTTTTCTTAGCAGAATAGCACATTATAGCACAGTGTGAAGTGACATCCCTACACCAGCAAATAATTCCAATAGTCCTCGAAGGTGCTTGGTCTTGCCAGCATAGACGTGACCAAAAGGTGTTGTCAGTTTGGTACCAGATCACATTGCAGTCCTAGAAAGATTTCAACACAGTCATGTCTATGTATAATCCCATGGTGAGAAACAGAGCCAACTTGGCTGTCAGATACCAGATGCAGATTTATCCTGGCACACTTAACTTGCTGACCTTACACTTCTTGGTGCCTGAGCTGGTCATACAGGTTACCTTATACTTTTATATGATACTGAGGTGCAGCACCTGAGAACATTCCCCAATTGAATTTATTGCTATAGCCAATCATAAATCTCGCCGGGGGGGGGGGGACACCACCACAAAAACAACAA
>VWYO01010718.1:459340-492019 GCA_013400275.1 Rhadina sibilatrix | reverse complement strand
TTAAAGAGTAAAAAAAAAAAAAATTCCTTCCTTCTCTTTCTCTCTCTCTCTCTCTTTTTAATTAGGTTTTATTTGGATTTAACTAAAAAAAATCTCCTTCAAGCACTTTTCTTTAAGAGTAACCTGGAAAACTCACACCTTAATTATTGTTTTGCAACATTACTTGTGGTTGAAATATCAGGAAAACCAAACACCTTTCTTGGTTACCTAAGGGCACTGTACTTTTCTATACACAGAAAACCATTGTAACAGATACATGAAGTCTCAGAATGCACCTGAAGTACACTTTACAGGTAAGCATTTAAATCTAAACAGTAACTGAACTTATTCCAAAGATGAACTTAGAATAGTTTTATACTATAAGGTCAGTTATGCCCTAAATGCTGAATACCTAATCTTTGTATCCAAATTCCTTATGCATTGCCTCCTGCACTGTAAGCCAGCAGGCAGTTCAGACTTAGGTATACTGAACTATACTAAATAAGAGTACTTTATTTACTTGGTTTAGATGTACACAAATAACTCTTTGTTTATATTCAAATGTTTAAAGCAGAAAAAAATGTACTTAGGAAATCTTATTACTTACAAAGTAAATCAAACTCCAAATAATTATAACAAGTCATACACATATATGGAAAATGATTCTTTTACACATTGTATCTAAAATTATTTTTTTACCCTTAAGTGAAGGGTTTAGCTATGTCCTAACATTGTTACTGATCTGACTTCAACGTTTCAATGAAAAGTAGATGGGTTCAGATCTTGAAAAACTTATCTTCAGTGAGTAAAATGAATTGATGTTTGATTTAGGCATTACTGTTCCCTGAATGCTATCAATATGATAGGTGGCCTCACTACTTTCTCTGGTCCTTTTGGTCACCTTGCAGCACAGATGGCCAGGAAGGAAGGATACCTGATGATGAGTAATTGTGTTTTTACTTGGACTTTCTGTCTTCTAAGCAAAGTTCAGTGTCTGTTATTATTATTATTATTATTATTATTATCGCAATGAAGAAATTGTAAGAATTGTTTATCAAGCTAACTTGAAAGTCCTGAAAAGCAAAGCTTTTTCAAGTGTGGAAATTTTTTGTTTTTTATTTGCTTTCATGAAATGAGTATCTATTATTATATGAAAGTTCCCCTTTCTGTTTACAGTTATTTGAATTCAGGAAAGATTGATTGTCACAAAACACTAACCTGTATATTAGATATACATAAATGCAATTGATTGATTGATTGATTGATTGATTGTGTGAACGTGTTTTGCAGTATCTCATTCATTAAAGTTTGAGTTAGATTGAAATTCTTAGACTACAACTCAGAAATCTGCATTTGACTGACAAAAGCCTGAGGAGAAAATTTCAAATCTACAGTTACACTATATTCCCATGGAGAGGGAATAGATCTCTCATTTAATGGAGGGGGAAATATTAACAGTGCTCTCAAAGGAGCATTTATGAACACAAACTTTCTCCTAATACTTCTCCTGGCCTCAATTATTCTTGATAAATAGGAAAGGAAAGAACCTTTCTTCACATTGGGTTACTGGAAATCTTATGATGAGGTAATCTTGATGACACCATGAGCCTGCCAAGCCATTCTCTCCTTTGGGAGGGATGAGATATGCAGACAAACTCAGTTTTAGGGATCTTCAGGTGAGACAAAAGTGTATTGCTGACATAAACACACCTGAAAAAACTGAGCTCTGATTCATCTTGTCAGGACAGCAGTTTTGGAGTGCAGGCTGTGTGCAGTGCACTTGTCCACTGAATGATGTATCTCCTATCCTGCAATAGCTTCCAGATGATTTCTGGCTACAAGCTGAGATATGGCCTTTTTACTTAAAAAGCCTCATTCACAAACTATTACAGAGCAAGGCAGTAAAGGCAAGTAGCATTCCCTGTTATTTTTAACATTCAACATGGGAACCAAGATGATATGGCTAGTAGAAAAAAAAGTGCAGCAACTGAAATTCCTTAACTGAGGTAGAAATTAAAGTTAACTCACTCTCACTGGAAGAAATTAGATTATCTCTGAAATTGCCATTTTTGTAGGAAATGTTTTTAATGAATCAGAGATTAGTACTATATACTGGGGGAAAAGTGTTCTGGGCAATTACAGATCCTTTGTGCATCATGAGTAGTGCACTCATGCATCTCAGATTTGCTAAATGTAGGCTATAAACCAAAAATTAATAGATACATTAAGAAAAAAATGCCTTAGAAGCCTCTCCTGAAACAGAAACTCACTGTTGTTCAGCCAGCTGGCAGAGAATTTCAATGTTGATGTTGGTGATTTTGTTCTGTTTGCTTGCACCCAAGCATATCACAAGACTGCTCAACTAAAGGAAGAGGAGAAAAACACATCCATTTTGCCTTGCACCCAGACATACCACAAGGACTGTCTGGCTGAGACTAGGGAGCAAAATGTTTTGTAATAACTGTTTGTTTGATATAGTAGCACTGCAGTATCAAATCTAGAATAAAGGCACCCAATCTATATAGGCAACCCTTCTATCAGAAGGAGTCACATAATTCGGAACCTACAGATGCATCACAGCCACCTGAACAAATAGACCAGACCTGTGCAGAGAGGAGAGAAGTCAAAACATGACTTTGGACCAGACTGATGCTGACCTATGGAAAAGTGTATCAATACTCCCTCTTTTGCCCAGCTGGTGATGGTTTTGATGCACCCTGGGTTGGAGTTTGCCCTCCTGGCTGCCGGGGCTCACTAGTGACTCCCACTGAGCTGCTGCCCACCATGAACCCCAGATCCCTCTCTGCTGGGCTGCTCTCCAGCCATTCCTCTCAGGGTTTGTACAAGTGCCTGGCATTACTTGGCCCCTGATGCAGAAGCTGACATATCAGATACACACCAACTCACCGTGCTCAAGGTCAGAACAAGGTTAGATCTGGGCCATGCATCCAGTGGACAGCCCTGCTGCCAGGTCTCTGTGACCCCATGGCATCCCAGTGATCTTGGGAGATTTACGGGAACTTTGAAGAAACAGAGTTCCTTTTAGGTCAAAAGACCTGAAATAATGACAGATACATTGTGTAAAAATGGTACTTCCTTAGCTCCAAGTTATTAGCACAGACTTAACCTTGCATGTCTCCATGACTGGTGTTAAGGAGAGAGGCAAGCCCATAAGTAAGAAGTGGGGAATATTTTGCAGGCTATCTTCTTTATCCAGAGCAATTCCACATGATAACCAGCCAAATTTCCCTGCAAAGGACAGGGAGCTGTGTCAGAAACAGACACAAGTGTGAGATCAGCTCTGATGAGGGCTGTTCATATACCTGGCAAAGGATATTCAGACCAACAGACTTCTGGAATGTTTATTGCATAGCTAATTTTTTTTTGTTCAGTTACTGATGTTAAGAAAAAAAATCCTTTTCATGTCCTCCAATTTTTTTAATAAAAAAAATCAGGAAGATATTTTATGATTACTACGTACTTGCACAAATATGGATAGGATTTGATAGACATGACCAGAAGTGTTTTCTTCTCTTTGTCATTTGTCAGCCACAATTGATGACAAATGGTATGGCATATCCTGTCTATGACTAGTATGCTTTTAAGCAGGCAATCCATCTGTATTAATTTCTATTTCATAAGTGGGGGGAGCTTGTCTGTAAATGGGGACACATTATGCTGAAAACTTTCAACTAGGCATGCCAAATGTTGCAGAAGCAAGGAGATTAACACAGGTCTGCCTATATACAGCATACCAAGACAGCACAGAGGAAATATTTTTAAAGCTGAAGCTGCCCAAGTCATTGGCAGATGCTGGCAAGTGTGAAAAGCACTAGCATGTCACCTGTTTATGTAGCAGGCGCCATTCATGACAGCAACTGTTGCTGAAATCATCCCTAAAAGTCTGCCAAGATTTGCTGTGCCTGTGTCTTGATACCACCTTCTCTTCCATTGCTTCACAACATACCTAATTCTACATAGTCCTTTCTAGAGGGATATTTTAATGCCCTTTTCCCTTCCCCCTAACAAAAATGCTAAAAAGGTGGCCTAACACTGAAAGAAAATGACCCAGGTTCTGAACAAGGACTTTTCAACACATGAAACCACCATAACATTATTCATAGAGAGCTATATTAAGCATCAGGTGCTGAATAAATAAAGCTGCATTCATGAGTGCATGCAGAGTGTTTTGAACTACTTGATTAAACTGCACCTTATTAGTGAAAATTATGATTAATGATTAGCTTATAACAACAAAGCTCTCTCTGCAAGCACTACAATAAAAAAAAAAATAAATGAGAAGCACACTATAGATTGCAGTTCCTATGCTAATTAATAAACGAAGCCACACTGAAATGGTATGTGGAAGATTTTTATATTACAGAGTTAAGTTGACCAAAAAGTGCAATTTGTTCTATTATTTCTTGGGGTATTTTAGAAAACAGTAAGACTTCATTGTTACTTGAATTTTACAACATGATGTGAGAGATGCTGAAGATCAAGATAAAGGTCAAGCAGGAGGCCCTGGGATAAATACATTTAAGGGAGTCTAAGTGACTTTGTTGTTCCATTATGTTCCATAAATTAAGCTGGTGGCTTTTCCATCCAGATATAACATTAATCCATTAGCTGAAGAGGAGACAGGGTCCTTCTCATTTATTATTTATAAGACAGAGCATGCACAACTTGTCTGACATCATCCTTGTCACAGCTAATGAGAAACTGCAATAAATCCATTTTTGTGGATCTCTCACAGAAGATATGAAAAATCTGAGATGTAATGATCCATTTTTCTGCAGTAGGGAAGGGCTTGCTGACCTACACAACTAAACAGATTATGGTATATGATTGTATATGTCCCAAAGGGATGAGCTTTCCACATCACATCACTACTGCTGTTTGAGGGATGTCCCTGTGTCTATATATATGTACACTGTATAAACATCAAACAACCAGGGGTAACCAAAAAGAATTGTTTAAATTGCTTGTTGGTTTAAGTTCTTCAGCTCTTAAATCTACTTTACTATGGTGGATCAACAGTGTTAGGCTGAGATGCTGACTAGCACAGGGCGGGGTAACACAAGCCAGTGACAAGATCCAGGGAAACACCAGTCCAATATGAGAATGAAGGTAGTGAGCTGAAAAATGCTGGCACCTGGAATGAGGCTCTACATCACTCTATAGTGCAAAAATCCTCCTCCAGTGCAC
Organism: Rhadina sibilatrix; assembly: GCA_013400275.1. NCBI lineage: Eukaryota > Metazoa > Chordata > Aves > Passeriformes > Phylloscopidae > Rhadina > Rhadina sibilatrix. The sequence goes on along the minus strand of VWYO01010718.1, from coordinate 486,832 downwards.
ATCCTGCTCTCTCTCTCTTAACCATGGACTCCCCTAGGAAGAGAGTCTGGCTCAGAACATGCAGGTAGGAGCTTGGCTGCACCTCTCAGCACACAGAGCTAAGGACTTGAGCTGTGTTTAGTTCCCTACCTCTTATTTAGCAGTAGATCTGTGGCCTGGAGAGTAGGAGAAATGCAAGATGCTGCCGGAAGATTGGGGCAGGCTGGGGACACTGCTGTTACACAAAAACCTCATGGGAGTTGGTTAGAAGTGGTGATTCATGTAGGAATTGTCCTTGTGTGACAGAACAATATGGAGGGAGAAATTTCAGAAGGAAGGGAAAGGTTTACAGGAGGCATTTTATGGGGAAAGTGCAGGTAGCAGAAACAAGGATGGAGGGCGATTCCCCTTCTCTCTTACCAGGTCTACCAGATATCTGACATCAGCAATTTCTTTCATAGTGTGAATGATTTTATGGGACAGGATTTGGCAACAGCTGGTGTTTTCTTGTAAAGCACATCAGACCACTCTGAAGCAACTATCACATTCCTCAGGATCTCACCTTACATCATTTAAAATCTGACAAGAGTTTTACTATTACCTCTGCAGAGCTCCACACAGCACCATATATAACTAACAAAGAGTAAGAATAGAACAGAATAGAATAGAATAGAATAGAATAGATATTACTTAGAATATTATTTAGAATATTACTTAGAATATTACTTAGAATATTACTTAGAATATATAATATTAATATAATCTATAATATTATATTACTAACAAAGATTAAATTAGCCTGTCCTAAAAGGCTGTTCCTTTTGCTTCACTGAAGCTTTAACTAAAACTCTGTTGAGGTTTAATCCCAGCCAGTCACTAAGTTGGTGCTTTGCTCACCCATACTATGCTTTGCNTAAATTGGTGCTTTGCTCACCCATACTATGCTTTGCTCACCCATCTTCCTCCAATGGGATGAAGAGGAGAATCAGAAAGAAGGTGAAGCACATTGCTTGAGATGAGAATAGAGTAAAAAATGTAATTAAACAACAATAACAATTGCAATAATAATAAAAATAATAATTTTTATGCAAAGGAACACAACAAAAAGAGAGACAGAAACAAAACCCAAGCAAAACAACAGTTGCTGACCAATGCCCAGCCTACCTCTGGGCAGCAACCAGCTCTTCCTGCTTGCTTACATACTGCACATGATATTCTATGGTATTCTATCCTTTTGGCTGGTTTGGCTCAGCTGTCCTTGCTGTGCTGCCTCCCAGCTTCCAGTGCGCCTCCTTGTTGGCAGAGCACAGGAAACTGAAATGTCCTTGATTTAGAGCAGGCACTACTTAGCAACAACTACAACATCAGTATGTTATCAACATCATTCTCATACTAAATCCAGAACAGAGCACTGGGCCAGCTACCAGGAAGAAAATTAACTCTATCCCAGACAAAACAGAAATTTAAATACTAACATTGTTATTTCCTTCCTCATGGGAGACCAGAGTGCTTAAGCTCTGACCTTTGCTATTTTCCACCAGCTGTCATATCTGAAATAGGTGGTGATTGGTATATTCAGCCAGCTGTAACACTCTCCTGTAAGAAAAAGGAAACCAAACCTTACCACTGAGAGGGGCCTGAGGCACATTCATGCACTCCTGTGAGGTCACCAGAGGAGATCAAAACACCTGGCCCATCCTCTCATGAGTGTAATCATCAGCTATCAGAAATAATACCTTATTTTGGTTTCACCTAGATGAGGAAAGTTCCTACAGGTAAATTTAAGGAAGACAGACAGCTAAGCCTCATTTATTTCTAGTCTGACCTTCATGGCTGCACATTTTTTTGCATATAAACACAACTTCATAGACAATGTGATATCTTCCTTTCTCACAGTTCTGGTGTATCTCCATCACAACCAACAACTTGCTAAAAGTTCCAAACAATGACCCTTCTGCTAAACTGATCAAAAGGAAGAAAAAATGTTAATGAACTAGATCACCCCATTTAAAGATTTAACTCAAGACTGCTAAAGTGTATCCATTAAATACACACTTAGAAGAAAAATGTCAACCTACTGTCCCAAATAATTGTGTGAGTTGTTATATTTCCTAGCTGAGGCAGAAATAATTGCTGAATAATTGTGTGTACAACAAAAAATATTGCTGAGTGAATTAACATTTTTTTCCAAAAAGACTAAATCTTCAAAAAGATCAAATATTTCAAAAACTGACATGCATGTTTTCGATTCTGTGTGTTATTCCAAGGATTCATACAAAGTGAGCAATTAGACACTGTTTAAACTCTTCAATAAAATGGGGGGGTTTTGCCCTATAAAGCCCACACTTCTGTACATTTTAACAAAAAACTAATCCAGTATATTTGAAACTCCGTTTTTGAGAGTAGGGTCCAAGGGCCCCCAAAAATCATTAAGTTCAATGACCATGGGCTCATTTTAGATAGGTCACATATCAGTTTTTTCTAGAAGTGCTGTTGTGCCTCCATTAATGGAAGGAAAATACGATCCAAACCTGAGCATCTTAGGTCCTCTGTGTTATACTCTGTAAATTGGTGCCTGTTGCCTTGGAGGTCATAAAAATCACATCTAAGAAACATAGGAAAACAATCAAGAAAGAAGGACAGAGAAACAAAAGGTTTTTGAGTTGGCCCCAAAAATGCCAAATTGACCCCAGTGTAATTCTGCTGAAAATAATGGAAGGACGGAGGAGCTGAACTTTTCCCACTGTCTTTACACAACAGTAGGCAGCCTGTAAAACTATTTTATCCAATAGCCCTGCACATTTTCAGTAGGTGAACAGAACTTTGCTATGTGGGACTGAGGGTTTTTTAATTATTTTTGTATTCTTGAAAATGATTACTTTCTTAATCTTTGGGAATGCTGTTTCCAACCAGAGACTCTGCTTGGTGTTGAGAGGGTGATAATCCTGACACAGGAGAGGAAGGGACAAGAATGAACACTGACAATACCAAGCCTCAGCATCCACAATCACTGCCAGAGCACTCCCTAGGTAACAGTAATTTGCTAAAAGCTCATTAAGGGGTAAATTTGGCTTCTTCTAATTCAGTTTCTGATAGCAAGCAATAAGAAGTTGTTTTGCAAATAGACAGCTGATAGAGCTCTCATACCCCTGGGAATGCAAGGTGAGGGCAACTTCCAAAGCAGTGACGGTAAAACTTCCCTGTGGGTTCCTCGGTGTGAGGCTGGCTCTGCCTTACATCCCCACCGAGGTGATCAGTGTGATGGGGCACAAGCACATAACCTTGCAGCCCTCAGCATCAGGAGCTGCCAGGTCCCAAAGGAGACGCACAAAAAAGGCTCCTCCTTCCAAGGGCTGCCCACCCTCCCTCCTTAACAGGCCCGCACAGGCTGCTCGTCACCATTACCCTGCTGTCACCTCCCCGACACCGGAGGGAGATCTCCCGGCGCTTTCTGCAGGAGCTGCGCTTGGTACCAAGGTGCAGCTGCAGAGGACATCAAATAGATGATATTCTCTGGCTTAGAGCAAATCACCACAGCTTTATGAAAGCAAAATTAATATTCTCATGAAATAACAAGGAAATAGCCACTACCTGCTGATGTGTGTAGTTTTAGCTACAATAAAAAAAATTATCTGATTACAAAAAAAAAAAAAAAAAATTGCTGAGAAATGCAGTGCAGTAAACTTGCCCTAGCTCTGCTTTTTCCCGTTTTTAAAGCTAGATCATTACTAGATCATTAGGGCATATGCAGAACAAAAAGCAGCAAATCATTTTCCAAAGAGAAAGACAGTGGATTTCTGTAAGAAAAAGGTTTATATTTAAAAATATATACATCTACTTCAGCTAGCAACAGACCAAAGATAGAGAAGTGTACATTCCTTTGAGTAATAAATCATACTTGGCAGTCTCTTTGGGAGAGCTATGTTAAGAACTAGTCTCCTGATAGTAACACACAAAGCTATTGAAATTTCATAAGCTTTCTACAACTGCATACATGACAAAAAAATTGAAGCGGTTGGCATGAAGCAAGTTTGTATAACAAACAATTCTACGGAGTGTGAAAAATGTACTGTGCATCCCTGTGCCGGAAGGCAGAGCTGAAATTCAGCGAGAGGCCTTTGCACAGGGAGGGTGGTGCTGCAGCAATCTGCTAGCACATCTATAGAGCAGAGCCCAGATAAGCCATCAGGAAAGGAGAATAAGCTCATGTGCACAGTCCTACTCTTCACCCACCCGACCAACAGACTGCAGCCTGTGAGTCACTCAAAAATCCGGCAGAGAGATAGAGAGTTATTTGCTTAAACACACTATGAGACGCGTCGCAGTTAATGTTTTCTCCACCTGTAAGTGCTAAAAGCATCGGGATACCCATAAAACATCTCCCACAAACAACTGCAGCGACCACGGGATCTGCTGTTGAGCTCGTACTTACATTGCAGCATCGGCCGGGACAAAGCTCGGCATTTAACTATTTCTTCGTTGGCTGCTTCCACATGCTTGTCTGCTCATTGTGCCATTCCTTCCATCGATTGCTCGTGTTTGACACCATCCGGACTGCAAAATGATCCTTTGCCCCCTCTTTTGCAAAATCAGCAGGCTGCGGAGGGATGCGTGACCACTGCTGCAGCCGATGTATCCAAACAGCCCAATGCAGCAGAGGCTTTAGCTCCCCCTTCCCAGCCTGGGTTTTTTCTTTCTTTGTCTCTGTGGGGTTTTTTTTAAAGAGATATGGTCCTGAATAACCTCCGGTTTCAGGAGCACAATAGAAGCTCCAGGCACGGGGCAGTCAAACAGATGTGGAAAGATACCAAGGCAGGAGGCCAAAATAACACAATTTTAAGAGGTGTTACTCAAGGTGTAACATGTATTTGAGTTGTTTCCTGTAACAGATCAAATTATATGATTGGTTCTGTTTAATTCAAATTTTTCTTGACATTTTTCTGCTTTATTTCTTCATTTTTTGCATTTTTTCAGCTTATATAATAGAAATAATAGGTTTTCTGCTTATTTATTTCACTCTTCCACTCTCCTTCTGTACCAAAGAATGTTTACATTTTAAATGTTCACAATTTGAAGGAGTACGCTGGTAAAGCTTCTGTCTATACAGAAGTTTCAGCAAATATCTTTACTGTTCTGCCTCTGCTTTGCCAACATGGTATGCCCACACTCTTTAGGACTTCCTTAAATTAATTTCGTCAATGCTGATTACATCAAGAGTCAGAAGTCTGTGGGCTACCAGTAGCATCCTGAGTTTGGTTTCTCTTTTCCAAGCTGGCACAGGTAGCTGTTAGCACTTCCACATTTTCAAACTCATCTCCTTATTAACTTCACATTCATATTCCTATTCATGTCATCAACTGCATAAAGCAAACCTCAGAATTTAAGGCATTTCTAAGATTTTTCATTCTCTCCCCTTGGTCACTCACATTAACCTGTCAGGTTGTCCTCCAGGAAAACCAAGAAACCTTTCCTTTGAGAACCTTTCTAATCTTGCCAGTTTTGTTTCTTTGAATTTCACATGCAAGTGTATAATGCTGCCCCTCCTCTTGATCCAGTAGCCTACTGCCAGAAACACATAATTCCAACCTGTCTTCATTTAAAAAGCTGGACTAACACAGCACTTCACAAGAGCTTCAGGACTGGCTGAAAGGATGAGATTAGGGATTTCTTCTGGGTCTGGAACTCTCTTTTCCTTCTGCAGTCCTGAGCTGCACAGGTCATGGACTAGAAATTGCTGCTCTACAGGGTAAGGTCAGCAGTGGCAGAAAAAACAAACACAAAGTGCTAATTCAGCTTTGTACAGACAGACAAATCCTCCTTAGACAACTCCTGGACTTTACTACAACTCTGCTGCTTTTGGTTAGGAAAACCTGTTTTCCTGCCAAGGAGCTGAGGCTGACTTCTGCCATGTTGAAGGATAAAGTAACATTGCAAATACTAAGAAGCTACTGCTGCATTGTATAAAATAAAATATTACTTTTCTAAGAAGAAGTCTGTTCTGTATTAAAGTGCATCTGATAGTAAGTGAAATTATTTATGTTATCAGAAACAGTTTACCAGAGGAGGAGTCCTTATATTTGGAGTCCTGATCGTGAAAGGTCAAGAGGATCTGAGAAGAAGTAAGCAACAACACTGTCTCTACAATATTGCTTTTTGTTGCATAGAGATCAAGGAAAACACATTTTTTTGGTCATCACATCTCAGCTTTAACCACAGAAACAGTAAGAAATCCTCTCTGAGTTCAGGTAAACAAAAGGACATTGTAACCAGGCAGAGCAGACTGTTTAGCCAGGAAAACATGCAGTGCCAGTCTCCAAAACATTGCCCCACTGTATAAGCACCTGCAGCACAATGATCTCACACAGCTGTCCTGCTGCTTCTCAGTTTCACTGCCAAAAGGATTGGCCCCAGTGGAGTGGCACTCCGAGAGCGACCTTCCTGAGCAGGACACGCGTGTCGGCTGTGACTGCCCGTGGCCATGCTGGCCACACGGGCCAGTAGCATGGCATCAGCCCTGTTCATCAATGTCACATTCTCAATGCAGAAAAAAATCCATATAGGGGGTGGGAATGAAGCCACAGATGACACAGGAAGCATCGCAAGGATAGGAGGCAATGAAGGACAGGACATTGAAATAAGAAGGCTTTAAAAGCCCTCTCTCACAAAGTGCTCAAATCCTTTTTAAGCAGCAGGCATAAAGAGCCCTCCTTTGAAATTCCATTCCTAGAGTGAAAATAGATTGTGAACGACTAGCATTATTAGCAATCTTCTTATAGAGGAATGTCAGCTGAGGGCAGCCCTGTGTCTGAAAACTGAGCCTGAAAAAGCAGCTGGGCTTCCCACGTGGGAAGCAGGTGAAGGATGAATTTCCCCTCCCGGGACATTTTAAAACAAAGGCAAAAATAAGTATTTGATTGATGCATTCAGCATCCCAGCTGTGAAAATCAAGTAAAATTAGAAGGCTCATTGCTGCTGCTGAGTTTGGTATGACTTTTATTGGTGCTGACATGGGTGAAGTGCAGCCAGCTACTCAAATTGTTGGCCTGCAAAGCTGAGATCTTGTGAAGTTCACCTGCCTCCTCTTTCAGTCAGAAACATTTTCTTATTCCTCTTCCTATTCCTAATTTCACTTCCCTCCTCCTCAAATGGGACATCACCTCTCACCCAGCACCCTCAAAATTAGCAGCCTCTCTATCTTGTCCATGAAGGGAGAGGCACAAATTCACATCCCCTGATGCCTCTTGGGCATTCCCTGTGGTGGTGGCAGAATGGGGAGAGCTAGGTTCCCACTGGGCAACACTGGGTTGTTGGAAGCAGCCAAAGACACCTCACTCATCCTGCCACTGTCACATTCCAGTACAAGCAAACGGTTTCATCATCCAGATGCAGCCCACAGCCACCCCCGTAGTGAGAGGAGCTGAAATCTTCAAGTGGCAATGCACTGCATCTAGGTGGCAGACCCAGTTCAGAAGGTACAAGAGCACTGCTTTAACTGTGGAAAATCTCATAAGAGATGACCCAACCACTCTGAGAAATATGAAAAAAAATGCAAAATCTTAATCAAAATTAATTTTTACAGTGAGCTTTATTTCCTCCACTATTTTATTGGATTTTCCCAGGCATTGCAAGATCACACTCCTCAGCTGTAGGAGGACGACTGGCAATTTTCTGTTTAATTCTTCTCCCCAGCCCCCAGCACAGCCAGCCTCCAATTAGAGGGAATAAAAATGAAATTTAGCTATAAAACCTTCCTACAAAATACATGTGTAAGAGACCTGCACTGTGTAACAGCAAAGATTAAGTGGGGTCTTTGAAGTTGGTGAATGTATAACAGATAACTAATCAGTGACATTTGAAGATAATCTGAATTGTCGACAACCTGATATAATTTTTTAAAATATCAACAATAATGACAAGTTGAATATATGGAACTTCATTAGCTGGATCTTGTAGTAAGAGCACTGTAATATTTGGAACAGCAAACTCTTCAGCACAACCTACTTCAGCCATCTCAAGTGACTCACATGTGGTTTTAAGCTTCTGCAAAAAAAAACTTTTTAAAAAGACAAAATATGAGGAAGAGGTGGCCTAACTGAAAATTCTCCAGTACTGTGAGTGCCAAGATATCTGATTTTCTTCTGCTTTAGGTTGAAATTGTGATTTCTGCATTTTGTAATTGATCATATCTGCGGTAGACCTCTTGTTAACCTAGATAAAAAGACAAAAATGTTATAAATTAACATTTCTAGGCTGTGATCCAGGATGATTAAAATACCGTCTTGCCCAGGCTATTAGTGCCATAACCATTTTAATGCCAGCAAGGCCAGGCAATTAGCGTTTGTGTGATTAAAATACCAGCCTGGTCTTCTAGAGCCAGAGTGATTAGTATGTTGCCAGTCCTAGCTATTAGTGTTAGCACCACCAATGGTGTGGAATTTTATAGTCCTTTGAGAATTAATTTAGGCTCATATTAGCTTTGATCATAAAAGCATGATGTTTTTTCTTTACCTATATTTTAACCCATTGAAATATACGTATGCATGTTTCAAATATTTACATAATCATAAGAAAAAAAAAATTTGTTTGTTTATACCACCGTGATAATGAAAGATTTAACATATTGTCTGTGTAGGAGGAGTCATGAAAAGACTGGATTATCGAGTAGGAATTCCAAGCAGGGAAATTAAAACAATGATGAAAGTTGTTCACCCTCTGACTAAAACTTAAATGCCAGCTCAGTCAGTCCATGGCATGCAGCCAGAGCCGTGCAGCCTGACTGACCCCATTTGCCCAGGGCAGTGGATGCATTAACCACTGCAGTGCAGTGCCCTCTCTGCATCCCGAGGTGGGTGCAGAACATGTGAGGGGGTCCATGGGGAGAGTTGGCTTTGACACCAAGTGTTCAAATTCAGATGGGCTTTTTTCTATGATAAATATTGGCAACACCAATGAGGGGCAAAATTCAACATTAAGGGCAAAATTGTTATGGCAGAGACCTTGGCTTAGGCTGTCCCAGGAAAAGTGAGGCTGTGAAGTACCACCTTCGTAGAAGCAGATACCTTTAGAAGGCTGAAGCCAAGTCACAGCAGATTGTTGGGCTGTAGTACTCAGGCCATCAGTGTTTAATTCAGAATTGACCCTACACTGTATCTTAGGACCTGTGTAACATTTGTATATATGTGTATCTATATACACACTCTGTACTCTCTGAATAATGACCATTTACTTCAACTTTGAATTTTCTATTATTTAATCGACTCTCCAGATATTCATGCAGTCTTATCCTGTAACCACTTTGAATTCCTGAAAAACCTTCAGTAGTGGACTTAAATGCCTTTGGAACCCTAGGTAGATAGGATTTTCTGTATTCCTTTATGCTGTTCCTCTCAGCTCAAATAGGTATGTGAGATGGGATTTGATCACAAAATTCATGTTTTCTTTCTCAAAGTGTCATTCATGTGTCCTGTAATTTTATTCTTTATTATAAATCTTGTGGAAGTGTCCTGTAGAGATTATGAACATACCAGTCTGTAGTTCCTCAGATCCCTGTTGGAACCCTTTTTGAAAATGGTCCCATCAGTTGCTTTCCAGCACTGTGAGAAGCAAAAGGTTTTGAGGGAAAAGTTGCAAGCATGGACAGCCATTCAGGTATTTCCTTTAAGAGCTGTTGAATGAACTGATTTTTGAAAATGTCTAGGTCCTGGCAATTTGTTATTCTTCATTTTCTCTACTGTTCTATGTATATTTTACTCCAAGGCAGCAACTCTGTGTAGCTTTCGTCTGGAAGGATGCCAGCATGGAGATTTTCCTGTGCTTTATTGCAATGAACAAAGATACAAAAAACTGAATCAGCTTTTCCTGTGATGGGCTTATTTGTTTTGTTTACCATGGAAGAGTTTGAAAAACTCAGTAGAATTAGTTTTGCACTTTTGCATGTTGTTCATCAGCAATCAGCTCAGAGCTGTGTCACCTCAAGTCTCGGTTTATTTATTAATTTACCTCTCCTACATGAGAAGATGTTTCACCTAAGCACTGGTAGCTAATATCTTCTTCAACACGATATCACAGGGAATGTAAGGTAGGCATGAGCTAGCACGAACCACTGTGTTCAACAGCCAGGCAGAGCCATGCTGAACACATTATTTCCACAATTTAAATACCAAAGAAATTTACTCCAGACAGAAAGATGAAGACCCATACATAACCATTTGTAGACCCCCCAATGAAAGTAAAGCTTTGGAAAACATTTTGGGGATCTCTCATCTTTCTCTCTTGTACCTGCTCAGTGTACATCATGACAGGACAGAAGAGTAGGCTGTGGGAAATGGGGGGGTGGTATGAGTCAGATTGCAGTGTCAGCACTCTGCACCCTGCCTCCATCCAGCAGTCAGAGAAAATATTATTATTTATCGGGGTAAATAACAGTAAAAATACTATACAAAACACAGATATGTTATATTTTATGTGTATATTCAATATATAAATAAATACAATGGGATTTTTTATGTATTTCTTTATAAATATGATTCTTTCCAGAAACAACAAACCAATTTGATAATCTTAATAATTATTATAAAAGTTGTCTATAACCATTATCGGCTGGCATAGTGCAGTCATGAAGAAAAAAAGTATGATCTACTAGAAAATGGTAAGTTGCTAATGAGTGAGAGCTAATTACAAGATTCTATCTGATTCTGATTTAGTCCTAGTTAAGCAGGATGCCAAGAAAACATGGAGAACAGATTTGGAGAAGCCTTAGCAACATGCTTAGAGAAACAATATTCACCTTCAAAGAAAGAGATTAAACCTGCTTAATTTGTTTATCAAAAAAGGTGAAAAAATCACCAGCAAAAGCCATGGATAGCCAGAAAGCAGAATGTGTTTTGAAGCTACTGGACAGTATTCACTTCTTATTCACAAATCCTCTTCTCATTTTTTCCTGCTTTTTTTTTTTTTTCCTTTTTTTGTGTGTCTGTTCCACGTGCCATTTTTTTTAGCAAAACTTATCCTTGAGCATGAAGTTAAGAAGTATTTCCCTCCCAAGCAAGCTTCCTAAATCAGCTTCCACCAACTTCTTGATAACTAGCTCTGCCTTTCACATGCCAAGGGCATGTAGTGACAGGACAAGGGGCAGTGGCTTTACACTGAAAGAGGACAGGTTTAGATTAGATATTGGGAAAAAATTCTTTCCTGTGGCAGTGGTGAGACACTGGAACAGGTTGCCCAGAGAAGTTGTGGATGCCCTGTCCTGAGAAGAGTTCTTCAAGACCAGGTTGGATAGGAGTTTGTCAGCAAGCTGGTGTGGAAGGTGTCCCTGTCCACAGCAGAGGTGTCGGAACTGAATGATCTTTAAGGTCCCTTCCAACCCAAACCATTCCGTGATTCTGTGAGAATTGTTCCAGTGAATCATACCAAGCTCATGAGCCACAAGTTCAGCACTGTCAGTGCAGGTACATTTGGTCAGAGCTCTAGGTTACATTCCCAGCTCTCTCAGGTGCAGTCCCTGGAGGGCTTGGCACCTCTATGATGAGCCTAGAGAAAGCAGATCCTCAGAATCATTTGGTGGTAGTGGCACCAAGTACCTGCTGGCAAGAGAAACTGAACTGCTTTAAAGTGCTGATACTCACAAGGCTTTTAGTCACTTGCAAAAATGGGGCAGCTTGCCCCTCTCTGAGCCACCTTGAGTCTTTGAACTTAGGAAACTTGCCTATAACAGTGGCACAGTAATTCAGATGATTTTTTTTCTGGTCTATTTGTCAAAACAAATTTTGTTTGCTTTTTTGTGCTTTCTGCAGGAATTGTTTCCATTCCGCAACTGGCAGCAAGTCTTTAAATGGTGTTTAGGATCTTTGGGGGCAAAACTGGAGACTGTAGCAAATGAATCACATCACTGCAACAATCAATCCAGAACCTTTACGGTAGAGTTAAAGCTTCTGAGAATCCAGGACACTAAAATAGAGCAAATACTGACTATTTAGCTGTGATTAGCATAACCTTGATCCCAAGCTTCTAAACTCTGCTAAGAGGCAATGTATGTTAGCTTAGGCTGGATGCCACATAAACACTTGTAGCAGGAAAAGAGTGAGCAGAGGTTGGTCTACCAAAAATCATGTGGCCATATCATTTGCCTAAATGCATGGATCTACTTCTGATGAAATTCTGAAGATGGCACCAATTTGGGGGAAAATTAGTGAATACACTTGAGTACAGGCCTTTCAGAAGGATGTAGACAGGATGGAAGAATGGTCCAACCTTGTGAAATTCAAGGACAAGTGTAAAGTCTTTCTCCTGGAAAGGAAAAGCCTCTGGCACCTGTGCAGGCTGATCCTGCTTGGCTAGTGGCAGCTCTGTGGAGAAACAAGTGAGCAGCAAGATGAGCTTGAGCCAGCAGTGCCCTGGCACCAAAGAAGGCCGACAGATATTGTGCTGGGGCAGAGCTAGAGACCAAAGGATGATTATTCCTCTCTACTTTGCTTATTATCCTACTGCCAGGCCCTGAATACAGGAGAAGCATTGACTATAACTGGATCAAGTTCAGCAGAGGCACCACTTTGGTGGGGGCTGGAGCACTGGCCCTGTAAGGAAATTCTGAAGGAGTGGGATTGCTCAGCCTGAGCCAAGACAGCTTCAGGAGACCTAACAGCTCCTGGTGCCAACAGGGAGGTCACTGAGTGGGTTCTTCACAGCTGTGAAGGACAGGAAGATGGGAAGCAGCAATTATACTTTGAAAGAATAAAAGTTTAAAACAGCGTGAGGGTTTGGGCTGGAATAGAGTTAATTTTCTTCACAGTAGCTGGTAGGAACTGTGTTTTGGACTTGTACTGGAAACAGTGGTGATACCACAGAGATGTTTTCCTTACATCTGGTCAAAGCCTTTTCTGCCTCTCACCCCACCCCACCATCAAGGAGGCTGAGGGTGTACAAGGACTCTCAGCATTGAGGAGGGTGTTGAGAAGGGACACAGCCAGGATATCTGACTTCAGCTGGCCAAAAGAGAATTCCAGACCATACGGCATCATGTTCAGCAATAAAACTGTGAATGGAGGTTGGCAGGGATGCAGCTGCTCAAGGACTTGATTGTGCATTGGTCAGTGAATTTTTCTTTTCATACATAATTTTTTGTGTATGTGTTTTATTTTGCTCTCTCTTTGATGTTTTGGTGTTTAGGGGTTTTCCTTACAACTAAAAAAAAAAAAAAAAAAAAAAACACAAAACTTTTAAAATATTGAACTGGTGTTATCTGGACACATTAGTTTCTTTCTCACTTTTGCCCTTCAGATTCTTTTCCCCATCCCACTGGGGGCGGGGGAGTGAGCAAGCTGTTTGGGGTAAAATCACAACAACTAGACAGAAGTTTGTCTGTGTGACGACACCCAAGCAGAGGCACAGGTTGTCCAGAGTGGTGATGCACTCCCCATCTTTGAGGATTTTGAAGCCCTGACTGAATGAAGCCCTTATCAGCCTGGTCTGACCTCGGAGCTGACTCTGCTGGGAGAGAAAGTTGGACCAGAGGCCTCCAGTGGTCCCCTCTGCTTATATTCCAGCCCTGTGATCCTTCGAATCCATCCTCTTGAAAATGTATCCCTCTACTCCATTGAAATTCTGGGCAGACATCACAGCAACAGCTCCACTTCTACCCTGGAAGCATGTGCAGGGCCACCTCTTGCTGTACCTTAACTTGTAGTTGCCTGAGGTCCAATCTCAGCACTGCAGCTGCACTTCAGCTAGTTGGCTGAAACAGATTTCAGTAGTTCTTGGTTAAAAAAATCCTGAACAAATGAAGAAATAAGCAAAACACTGCACCTTTATCTTACTTTCATATATGCAAACAGGTAAAAAAGGATTGATGAGGGTCCCTTTATCTCTACATTAAGAAGCCTAAATGGGAATCTAGGCTATCTGCCTTGGAGACACACATGTAGGTACATTTCTGTGGGATACTCCAGCAGGTAACAGAAAACCCACTTGTGAGCAGTATGTGAGTTTACATTTGTACCAGATTCTGTTCTCGGTTTGCCTCATGCATAGTTTGGGTCATGGCAAAAATGTTTTATTCCCAGACCAAGTGCATTGTCCATAACTTTTTATGAAACTAGAATCTTCAAATTTCTTCAAACTCATAGTTTAAGTATTTTTGATTTAAAAAAAAATATCCAGAATGCATGAAAAAACCAAGAAATACTGAATTATATAAGTGTACACTGACATTTCTTTAATTCCACAAAACTAATGCTACAGGAATAGACAAAAAAATGTAACATTACTGCCAGAGGAAGGATGAAAGCATATCCCTCAAAGATGAAGAAACTCTTGTGTTGGGACTATGTACCACTGATAGGACTGAAAATTACATCTGCACAATGAATACAGGCATTAACTACTCAGAAAACTGAATTTTCATGCTATAGGTTTTTAAAATATAGGCAGGTGCTTATGTTTGCACCAGCACTGGCATTGAGTAGCAGTCATAGAATTAGATACATAGAATCATAATCATAGAAAGCCAATCATACCCTGGGCTGCATCAGAAGAAGCATGGCCAGCAGTACAAGGGAGATGATTCTGCCCCTCTACTCCTCTCTTGTAAGATCCCCCCTTAAGTGCTGTGTCCAGTCTGTGACTCCCAATATGAGGACCTGTGGACCTGTTGCAGCAAGTCCAGAGGAGGGCCATGAAGATGATCATGGATGCTGGAGCACCTCTTGTTGGAGACAGTCTGGGAGAATTGGGGCTGTTCAGTCTAGAGAAGAGAAGCCTCTGGGTAGACCTTAGAGCAGCCTTCAAGTACCTAAAGGGAGCCTACAATAATGACAGGAAGAAACTGTTTATCAGGGAGTGTAGTGATAGAACAAGAGAGAATGGTTTAAAAGTGAAAGAGAGTTGATCTAGATTAGAGTTAGGGAGAAATTCTTCCACTGGTGAAGCAGTGGAACAGGTTTCATAGAGAAGTTCTTTCCCCATCCCCGGAAATGTTCAAGGCCAGGCTGGATGAGGCTTTGACCATCTATCTCTTCATGACAGCGGGTTTGGAATGAGATGAACATTAAGGTACCTTCCATCCCAAACCATTCTATGGTTCTGTGATAGTCATAGAATCATGAAATTGTTAGATGGGAAAAGGTCATTATGTCCAAGCTTCAGCCAAGCACTGCCAAGTCCACAAAAAAAAGGTGTTCCTAAGTGCCACATCCACCAAATTTTTGAACACATCTAGGGAAGGTGATTTCACCACATCTCTGGACAGTCTCTTTCTATGTATGACCACCCTTTCATGAAGAAATTTTTCCTAATATCTGAACTAAACCTTCCCTGACCCAACTTGAGGCCATTTCCTCTCATCCTGTCACTTGTTACTTCGGAGAAGAGATCAACTCCCACCTGGCCACAACCTCCTTTCAGGCAGTGGTAGAGTGGGACAAAGTTCCTCCATGAACCTCCTTTTCTCCAGGCTGAGTAACCCAGCTCCCTCAGCTGCTCCTCACGGGAACAATGTTCCAGACACTGCACCAGTTCCGCTGCTTTGCTTGGACACACTCCAGCACCTCACCCTCTTGCAGTCAAAGCGCTTTTTCATTTCATCTTGTTAGTTTGCACTCGTATTCCCTTTTTCACTTCCAGTCGGCTTCCCTGGTGAGCGCAGCTTTGCTGTGAGCGTCCGGGAGCAGAGGAACCGAGGGCCGGTCCCTCCGTTGCCACCACGAGAGGTCCTCCCAGCCCCGCCAGCCGGGCTGCTCCTGGAGCCGGGAGCGGCGACAGCGACAGCAGCCGCTGGCATCTGCAGAATGCCACTTCCTCAGGCTTGGGCCCCTAAAATTCAGCACCTGGCTACGAAATTTATTTANCCCCCCCGCCTCCGCTATGGATGTATCTGTATTGGGAATAAGAACAGGAATAGTAAGATCCAGCAGAGAGCAGTCTGCTCATAGCTTATCCACACAAGTGTGTAATGTTGTTTGCGGTTCTTTTACCTAAGAAGGTATTTAAAATAATGGTATTTGCAAATTCCTGCCTCCTAGTCTCATCTTTGCATATACATGTGCCTGTGTTTGAAAGACTGGTGTTACATTTGTTGGTCTTTTAATAGAGAAAGTTAGAAAAAAGAGCAAAACAAAATAATAAAACTAGAACTAGGAGTTCTAGTTTTGACTAAATATTCAGAATAATTTAAAAAAATATTCTGTCTCTGGTAAGGCCTCAAATAAGTCAAAATTATTGTCTCTTCTCTCCAAAGCTACTTTTAAAATTATAATGCGTGTGCAAATATTTTGCTGCCAAACGTGAGCCCTTAGCAAATGGATGTGCATTAAACTTTTTCACACTGCACTTGTCACTGAATCATATTTGGAGCTGCATTTTGGTAGGCATCGAGATGACTTCAGGCAAGGTTGTGCTCCAGCTGAATTATAAATATGAATAAAGGTCCATGGTAGTAAAAGTGACACATACTTCTATAGTATTCATCAACATGAAAGGCAGATGCAGGCAGCAGCAAATTAGCCATCCTGATAGGTTTGGTTAATGCTGCATCTCAATGGTTGTCAGTCACTTTTCAAAAAATTAATTAAAAATCATGTGAGAGACCAACTCGTTGCAAATTAATTGCTATTGCAAAAGGAAACAGGCAAGGAAGAGATTGGCCTAGTTGTACAATTGGAAAGAACCAGGAGCTGAATTTGGTGAAATTGTGCTCTAGCCTTAATCCAACAAAGCATGCATTTAATTTTAAGTTGGTAAGCAATTCATCGACATCAGTATGATTATTCTCATGTTTGAAACTATACACCTGTAAAAATGCCATACAGGATTGGACCTCTCCCTTCAATACCCTCAGAGTGTTCACACAACAGTGCTCTTTGTAGTGTCTGAAAATCTGGTTCCTCAGCTTCCTTTGCCTGCAGTGATACTCTTATATGAGAAACAGGCCATTTTGGGCCCAGTCCTGCCATGAGCTCCCCTCAGGCAGATGTCAAAGCCATGAATAGTTTCTATAGCCCAAACATCTTAAAGCCTGTTTGCAGTAACTGCAGTGATGAATCCAGGTGCCTGTTGCTTTCTTTCCCCATCAAGCTGGGTTTGGAAATATGGCAAAAGGGCTTCAGGTAATTCAAGATCACTGCTGCATCAGGGCAACAGCTTTAGCTTGCATAAAAATCAGGCAGCGCCTTGTCTTGACAAAATGCCCTGCTCACTTAGAGCCTCAAAACTCTGTAAGTAACTTATGATTAGGCCACCATAAGAATACAGTTCAGTAGACTTAAATGTTTGTTTACCTAAGCTCCCTAAAACTCTCACTTAATTCCCAAATAACAAATGTTCAGTGAGTATACAACAGTGTTACCAAGCGAAACTGGGGAGTGAGACTGTGCCAGTGTGTGCCGTGCCTCAGTAACAAACCTCAGAGAGGGGCTGCAACATACAAAGCACAATGCCTGTGTTTGCATGCACTAGTCCTAAAGGCTTCCGCTTTAGCACTGGATGACCCAGGGGGAAATGAAGTAACCTTGTAAGTGGCTGATTAGAAGGGGAAAATGTTATCCTGTCATTAAAGAGTGACTGAAGAGTGAATTTCCAATCCAAAGACATGAGCTGAAAGAATTTCAATTACTTTCTGATGCTAAGTATATCAGGCACTTGGACAGTGGCCATTGCTGCAAAGCTCCTGTGTGGTGAGCCAGGAGTCAAGTTCACCACGGAGGAGTGGGTGAGGAGTGTCCTTCCCAAAAGGCACCAGCACACTGATCACATGGATTTGTGTGGGAACTCAGTCACACAGTGAGCTAGAAGCTTTGCAAAGTGCCAGGTTGATGCCTTACAGTAGTGCCTTGAGCTTTTTGTTTGGATATCAAAGAGACAGGGAAAGTATTTGTGTGCATGGGTATTCCTACAGGCATTATATTCCACTCAGAGAAAATGGAATCTGATCCTTAAAAGGATCTACTGCAGAGATTAGAGCACAAATTTCAGAAGCAGTTGTCAGCTTTGAACTTAAAAAATTTAAAGTTCTGAAATTTGTGTTTAGTGGATATTTCTAACGTGAATGGGAAGTGTAAGAGAGGGCATATATACAAACACAGACTGGGGTTTTGAAGTCTAGTCTCTCCTAAAAATCTTAGCAATTGTGTTGAAAGAACTTGAATAAAACCATATGTTTGCATCAGCTTTGAAGAAAGAAAACATATCAAAAGCTTCTTCTTAGGGCACAAATTTCTATGTGTTATTAAAATATTTATGATCACATGTATTTGTATAGAAGGGCTTTTTGGTTTTTTTCATATTTCAGTATCTTACTTTAAAATGGTTGGTACCAGAATTACCATAGAAATGGGGCAAACTATATCAGATAAAGTGTATATATCAGCAATAATTCATGCATGTCAGGACATGAAATACGTAAATAGATATAGAAGGCATAAGTAAAGTCTCAGCAGCAGAGTGTGTGCTACACAATTATCACCACTGCAGTTGCTCTTGGGTGTCATGTTTTCCCCTCATCACTTCATTTCCTCTATTTTTTCTTTCTCTTCCATGACATGGAAACTGTGTTTCGAAGATGCAGTTGCTGCCATGGGGTGCAGAAGGTGCCTTCTGTCCTTTCTCTTCCCCTTCTGCACAACTTTGACTTTACATTAGGGAGTGACCCTCCTGCTGCTTTTTGAGCTGAAGCATAGGACTGACTTCTCCAAAACAGACATTTCTAGAAATGCCCCATTATAACTGCAAAAAAACCCCAAGTCTCTGAATATGTTTTTCCATGTCATTGATATTAATTCAAATCTCATCACTGCAGTACAAATTACGGCTGAATTTGGCCTTTGCTGGCTTTGAAGCAATAAGGGAAAACATGTGTGTAATCATTAACATCTGTGAATTTGCACATTTGTAGGCGCGTTTTAAAATTAAACAAACGTGCTCTCTGAAGATCTTATTAGTTGAGTAGGCATAAATCCTACAGCTATATTGAAGTCTGAGGTACAAATAACAGTAAAGCTTTGTCTTCAAATACTCACAAAAATGTTCAGGAAATATTTTACATTGGGCAGTAGCTTTATCAAAAAAGCTTTCAGAAAAACCTAGAGACCATTGTGCTGAGAGTAGGACAGATCAGAAACACATACACAGTGTTTTTAGGAAGAGGTAATAAAGACCATATTTGGATAATATAGACCATATTACCTCTATTCATATACTTCATCTTGCTTATGTCCTTAAATGGTCACTGCTACTGTAGCACTAGACACTGCTCAGAGGCAAGATTCTGAGTTTGAAGTGCTCCGGCATTTTTTTTCTTTAATACATTCAAGAAGTTTTAACACATCTAGGAGTTTGCCAGTAACCCACCTGTGATGTAGCAGACATTTTATTTTTAAAATAATCATCTCACATTTGATGATGCCTTATCAATCTGCTCTGTGCCTCTGCTCATTGAAAAGTCGACTGCACAGAAATGTTGTTCCCAGAATCCAGCAAATGGCTCCGGGCAATGGTGGAAATATTCTAACCATTTCCCCATCACCCTATTTAAAACTGTACCCACACACTGAAAACCATTTAAATATTTTAATGCTATTAAATGTTTGGATCCATAGAGGATAAATTTGTGCCTATGCACTGGAGTTCACTTTGTAAAGTTTAGAGGGTTTTATTTTTATTTTTTGTGGCTCTGCCTGACACACAGCTAGTTGACAAGGTGCTTCATCATCTGCATCCAGCTCCATGACTGGCTAGGCCAGGCATCTCTTGGAGTTCACTGTAGCTTTAGCCTGGCTCATATCCCCAGATGTCCTTCCTATGAAATCCAGGTATCTGAGGTGAGATGGCTGGCACACACAAGGGTTCACCCCAAAATGTGATCCAGACACGGCCTTTGTGCACATTCTGAGTCAAAAACTCAGATGTTTCCTGGGTTATGATGTCTAGACATAGGCTTAATGCTTCTGGGACAATAAATTATGTTTTCCTGCACACAGGTTTCTCATGTGCATAGTGGAGGTAAGGCGGTGCTTGTCTATGTTGCTTGCTGCTAGGGGTAAGAACAGTCTCCTGAGTTCCTTGTGGAGAGTCAAGACATGCACACTCTAGTTTCTGTTTAGATCTCTAGCCAGCATTATAATTAACACATGCACAATAATTTGTTGCAAAATGTTAGGGCATCTCTATAGAGCATATCATTCTTCATACTATGAGAAATCAAAAGGGCAGATTAAATTGAAGTTTGATCTCACAAGGATGTGTATTGTGTGCTTCTCTGCTGCAACATGACTGTGGTGGTGCCACATACCACATAAATGCAGAATGCTTATAAAAAAAAGTATGTCACACCACCTGTTCTCATCCAGCTTTTCTTTTTTTAACTAAAACAACTGCAAGTGAAACACAGACTTTCAAGCCAAAGAAACATTTCAGCCAGCATCCAATTTCAAAGGGTTCATATTAAAATTGTATGAAGAGAAATCCAACAGGAATAACTCTGGGAATTCAAAAGCACAAAAACTGGCAGTTTCAAATTCCATTCTGGAAGATGACCTATTTTTAGAGACAAGTGAACTGTTCTGCTTCACTTTAAAACTGTTCTATTTCTGGAGCTCCAGCCAGCTGCCTTCTCAATAAAAATGAGTAATAATAATAACTATAACATATGAACATTGGCCTTCTTGCAAGGGCTTGCAACTTTAAAAAAAAAAACATTGCTGACAGTTGCTGCAACAATCGCATCCATGACCACCCTCACCATAAGTGAAGATAACTTAAACTTTTGGCAGCAAATTTTGTCAGGAATTTTTCTAGGTAAATATATGCAATACAAGCTGTCAGGAAAAGTGTGCATCTGGACACCTGTTTTTCATTTAGAACATTGGATTAAGTTCATCTCATCCTGAAGGCAGGAAAAGCATCATCTGAATCCATCTGTGAAAAACTGAATAAATGAGAACTTTTGCAAGAATGCAGAAATTCCCTTTCAACTAGAAGTAAACAAAATGGGTCACTGGTAATTTAATTATTGATTAACTTGGCCTGCCACTCATTCCACAATGCTAACTGATGTTTATGCATTTAGACAAAACATCTCAGCACACTTTTGAGTAGAGGCCCTGGCCATTTGAGCAGGCAGTTACCTCCAGTTTATATATGAATATTGTTTTTAAAGTTCAGTACTTTCTGGGCCAGAAGGAAAAAGAACAAAAAATGATAAGTTATAGTTCCGTAAATAGAAGGACTCTGTGATTATCTAAAGTCTTTTCTACCAGAAAAATTTCTAACCAAACTCCTTTGGCTCCACATTCAGAAGGGCTTTATTATGGCTGAAGCAATGACACAGGTATAAAACAAGATGCAAGTGCAGGGACCAGGCTGGCACACATACCTGTGCATCACACACTGGTATACACACACAAAGGTGTGCGACAATATTGCATCCCTCTCTATATGAACATGCCATAGCTATGGCTTTCAGCTAGCATGCAGCACCCATAGTATGCTGATGTCCCTAATTCATGGCTGATGAATGTGTCTTCAACCAGTAAGTTTGGCAAAATAAGTACATACACATATAAATACTTCCAAAAAAGTATCAGTTTTGCCTGAAAGTGTAATAAATTACATTCTTAGAACAGTGAAGAAGCAGAATCTCACAATTGCTACATCACTCGAATGATTTTTTCAACAGAGGGCTACAACTCTCAAGCAAAAAGTCGCTGTTATGAAAGATGACACAATTGTCTCAACAAAAAAAATTAAGGCAAATCCATCTTTATGCAATTAAATGTGCATTTCCCTAAAGAGTTGCACTTGTGAAGAAGACAATAATTCTGTTTGTGCACAGAAATAGTCTCAAATAAACAAAAAGGATTGAATCTGAAATTAACTCTATCTCAGTTGAAATCAGGACAGCCTCTGTTTCAGTGTGTTTGCACCCAAACTTGTCCTTTTTTTCCTCACTAGTTCCTATTTTGTTAGTTGCCAGTACAGCAACTAACTCATTTTCATTACAGAAATCTAAACTGTGAAACAAGAGCAATATAATAGTTAATCAAATACTATACAAATAGAAGCATTTGTATCATGGCCTTAAGGGCATTGTCTGATTTTAGATTGGAGTTTTATCTTACACATCATATCATGTAGTGTAAAATTTGAATATAAATATGAGTGAAGACACTTAGGTAAGCCATACCAAAGCAACTTCAGCATCATTTGCAGTGTCTGGGCTTTGCAAAACAACTGCATGTAAGGCCACTCTTTTCATTCTTTATTCATTATACCCTAATATTACCTAGACTTATCCATTTTGATGTGCTTGTTCCAATACCATTTTTGGGAATGTATCAAGGTGAGAAGCCAAAGACAGCTTCTGACAAGAATAATTCAGCAAAACTGTTCTCACAGAGAGACCCTTAGATGGGTTCATTATTTCATCTTAAGCAAAATTTGCAGCTGTTAGGTGCTGACTGAAGACCTTCCAAAATTTTCCTTTTTGTTGTGGATCTTTAGATATAGTTTTGCATGTTTGCCCAACATGTCTTGACAGCTACCTGATCTCATATTATCTGATAAGAAAATGTAGAATAATTTACTGCTATTAATTATAAACTCCCTAATGTGCTACTTTGCAAACACAGAAGAGGCAAAGTGTACTCACATAAAATGAGCAACATATGAGTATGCCCTGACAAGTTTTGCCTTTATTCCCAGCAAAACCTCTTTTCCTTATGACTTCACTCCAGCTGGTTCTGGGGAAGGAAAGATAAAAGGGTGCTAGGCTCTGCTGCACATGCTCTGCTCAGCCATAGGCACCTCTCTGAGCTCCCTCAAAGCATGCAGGCAACCCAGCTGTCCAGATGCTGAAGGCACTCTCTGCCTCCTGGTGCCACTCCTCCCAGCACCCAAAGGGCTGGGAGCATCCTGGTCTAGAAATACAGCTGCAATAATAAAAGGGATGGAATAAAATTTGAAATTAAAGTAGCTATGTAAAAAAATCAAAAGAAAGCCAAGTTTGCCACTCTTTCTACAGCTGCACAGAGGCTCTGGGCATGTCTGTGTACTTTGCTACCAATGGTTGCACATCTGCCAAACCCATCTCCCAAGCCTGGCAGACCTTCAAGGCATCTATATTAAGAGAGTCCTGAGTTTAAGGGAATAAATTTTCCTGAGAAGTATTAAGTATCCCATACTACACTAGCATGTTTGCATGGATGTCAGTCCTGAGCTGGCCCTTGTCTGGCAGGTTCAAAATGCAAGCGCCCACACCTGCCCATACAGACACAGCACAAAGATCTGTCTTTTTCTGCTCTCCATATGTATAGAGCCATGCAGATACATTCCTTCCCAGTCCCTCAGAACTATTTTTCCAATGAATTTAACATCACTAGCTCTAAGATAAAGCCTTCACTTTTTTGTTTTTCATTAAACCAAATTCTCTCATGATGAATATGGATATAAACCTGCAAACCATTACTTCTTTCTCTAGTCTTTATGGATGAAATTCAGCTCTGGCACAGATGGCTGTATATATCATCTTGTCCTAGATGAAAAGATTGCAGAAGAAGGGATTTTTCTGCAGGATTTTCTATCCAAAGTAGCTCAAACTCTTAGGAGGAAGGTCTTGGCTCCACTGCTTGGTTGCTGCATAGTGCTACAGCCTCCAGCACTGACTTTGGGGGTGTGTTGCTGTGAAGTCAGGGATCCCCACAGCTATGCCTGGCAGCAAAGCATGAAGGTCTAAGTCTGCAAATGCTAAATCACAGGCTGCTTTCTCCTAAACTCTCTGTGCTGTACTTCTAATACTGCTGCAGGAATATTTGTGATCTATCTGCTCCTGGCACATTGTTCCATAGACTTCAATAAGAGTGCTCACAGGAGCCTATGAGCCTACAAAACAAACAAAAAACCCCCACTTATCAGTGCTTTTATGATCTAATATTTCAATCTCTTCATGGATTAAGCTAACTAAATGGAAGTAAAAAGTGTTTTTGCTGCAATGCCAGTTCAGCTATGAGATTCCTGCAATTCAGCATGAGGGAGGTTTATCAAATCCACTATTAATACACCCCAGCGCTGAGTCCCAAGCTAAGACTGATGGAATGAAATAGCTTTCGATTATGGAGCAGACTTTCAAGTGTAAAGTGCCTAATTCTTTGCCTTGAGATTATATCTGAACATTTTTTTACAGATCTTAATCCCTCTGAACTTTAAAACTTTACAATAACATAATTGATTTTAATCTTTCCTAAGCACTTATCTGATAAATGAAACTAGATATTTTATATTGTGATTCAGGCCTCAGGCTTTAAAATTTGTAGATACAGTTACTGTGAAAAATAAAATGTAAATTCAAAAACTATATCTCTAATGACAGTGTTAGATTTCTCAGCTTGTGGTTTTAATACTGTGATTAATATACAGCCCCTGTGCTTAATGTAGAAGGAGCCCAGAATTGTGAGATTTTTTTGTCCAGGGTAGCACAACCAATATTGATAATTGTCTTCACTGAAACGTATTGTCAAGGACACTAACTTGGACACAGCTGTGCAGGAGTGTTTATAATACAGGATTTACAAGATAATATTTAGGACCTTCAGCACTTCTGCCATGACTATGTCACTTTAATGCCCAGCAACGTCAAACTCCACAGACAAGTCAAACTGCTGTGGAGTGAGGCCACATGAATGTCTAGGTGATGGGGCAGAAATCAAACTCATAACCAAAATTAGATATTGAAGTGTCCACACTACCTGGTGGAGTCTGAAGCATCTACAAATGGGATATTTACAGGAGAGCACACTGACTGTAGCCAAATACATGAACCAGTAGAAAATGGGGAGAGAAACATAGGTCCCAGTGTCTTCCTGTGGGCCTGAGGGTGCAGCACCCTGCTGCCAGATCTGCTTGCAGCCAGCTCCAACCAAAAACATGTATGGATGCCTTTTGATTAAAAAATAGTTGTTCAAATTGCATAAGAATTTTGCATTAGATTATCCCATCTTTCAAGCAAATGGGTTAAAAGATGGATTGGTTGTATTTAGCCAGACTCACTGTTTCATCTACCATCAGTGAAGCAGAGCAGGACACTTTGGGAAACTGCTTGCAGATTTCAGATAGTCTACCTAAATTTAGCCTTCTTAGGCTTGCCCTCACCAGAGAACCACCAGGGATCCTCTACAATGTCAGGACTGGCTATGACAAGGGCAAAAGTGGGGTGGCTGGAAAGCAAGAGGCTTAGCCCTTTCATCAGCCTTTATGCAGCAGAGGAATATTAAGGAGTTTTTGCCAAATAGAGCTGTTCCACTCATCCAGAAATTGTGAAGGCAGTTGGGGCAGACAGGTGAGTCCCTCCAGGGCTCACACTTGGCCAATGCTGGCTCAAGGAGACGTAATTTTGATCTCACTGGTCAGCAGAGGTGAAGTGGTGAATGGATGTCTCTCCTGCTTTTAGGGCAGGAAAATCATAAATTATGAACTGAATGTAATGTTTACAAAAATCTAGCTCAGGTATCTTCACATGATTTACATGTTGCAGACCTTAAACTGTGCCTTAATACTGATTGAAAATGGACATGATGCATACTTCATAAGAAAGCAATGGGAGCCAAACCTAGAAAATAAACCAAAACATTTGTTTGTTTGTTTTCTTCACATTTTTCTTTTTTCCTAAATTACTCACTTTATGTCTACACCACCAGGTGCCAGTCAAGAGTGGGATGAAAGGATACCCAAATAAAGCTGCAGTTGGTGCATTTGAGCACCCAGGTGCCACTCTTAACATGAGATGTTTTATTCTGACTACAAAGCATCTCACTCAGTTTAGGACACAGAAAATAAACAGGGCCAAGCACAAACACTACGAAGACTAATTTTAGCCCTTAGCCTCTTATTTCACTCTTTTGAACTGGAACAGAAACTGCAGAAAAAAAATCCTGAGAGCTAAATCTCCAGCCTAGATACATGGATATTTCCCTATGTTATATGACACTGTCCCACCTGTCATGCTCTGCCATCACTCAAAACCATTTATAACTTGTTAACAAGGTGGTTAAAGGGAGCTGAATATTTTCCTAGAAAGATATTTTATTGAAGATACATTTTATTGAAGATGATCATTTTAAGGCCACATAAAATAGTGCAGCAAAATAACCTTCTTTGACATCTGGAAAAAAATTCATCTGCTAGAAGGTGCTAGAATGTTATAAATTACTTTAACCAAAATCAGGCTGACCATTGACAGGAAAAAAAACACATGCTACAGATTTCTTGATAATTCCATAGCTATTATTAATATATGAGAAATAATATTGTAGAACAAACTCTGTGAAACTTAGAGAAAACTCAGGCTGGGGAAGAATAAACTACTGTGACCTTGATGCAGATTTCTCTAGGAAACATGCATTGCTTAAATTCTGAAGTGAAATCAACTTATGATTTTTACAATGTTCACATATTTTCATCATGCTTTTGGGAAACTGCCCCAAACTATGTATTCAATGATTAGATTTATATAATATGAGTGACTGAAGAAGGTAAATTTGCTATGTCCTGTTGAATTAATGTAGATGTAAGTCCTGTCATCGTGCATAAAAACTTAAGAAAGATGTAACTAATAAATAATCTGCAAAATATAGTGAGAAAAATACAAGGTGTCATGAAAAATATAATTAATGTTAATTTGATGTCTGCAGTCCAGGTGAGAAAATATAATCCCTCTTAAGAGTTTAGCAATGACACTATAAAAGGCTTAGTCCTGAAACCCTGAATTAGAAGAAACTTGGCATCTGTGCCAGCATCTGCTGAATCAAAGTTCACATTGAAATGAGGTTTCTCTCTTTCAAATTTTCAGTTTTCTTTTTTTCTTTCAGCCCTCCCTTGCCCTGCACCCACCACCACACAGCTTCTTTTTTTCCTTATTTGTTGCCAAAATGCAGAAAAGTTCCTTAAGCATTTTTCCCAGCCCCATCTGAGGAAAAACATCAAACTAAGTGAGATGCAAATAAAAATGCCATCTGTTTTCACATGTTTTAAACTGCCAGACTTTTTTTTTGTTTATAAATTTTAAGTTACTTAATTTTAAAACCTCAGATTTTAAATGATATCTTCATTATACCATGAAAACTAGCAAAAGAGCAAAGGGTGAAGAAAACAGGTTTTTAAATGAACATTTTCTTTTTCCCTGACAAGCTTTAACAGAAGTAGCTGCAAGAGTGAAATAGTTAATTAGCTGTATGATATTTAACCCTTTGGATGCCAACTTAATCTACCTCTTTTAAAGGAATCAACATGTTTTGTGCACTTGCCCTACTTGCCACCCAAGTAAAGCTTTTGGGATAAGCACATTCTCCTCTCCTCAGCTGACCACCAAAATGAAAGCTCTGTGCTCTACTTTTCCTGTGTTTTGCTACTAGTTACACTGCTGTCCCAGAAGAACAACTTAGAGAAATTATGACCACTGAGTCATTGGCACTCCTGTGCCCAAAAATGCAATCTTTGTGAGAAAATAAATAGCTGAGACAATACCTGCAGGCACAA
>VWYO01010718.1:429896-459275 GCA_013400275.1 Rhadina sibilatrix | reverse complement strand
AAATACAAAAAAAAAAAAAAAAAAAACAAAAAAAAAAAAAAAAAAAAAAAAAAAAAAAAAAAAGAATCCACAAGATTTTGTGGGTTGTGTCTGTAACATTCCTTGCAGTCCAATCTCGAGATGATGTGTATCTGTAAGCGTGTAAAACTAGGCTGTAAAATGATCACATTCAGTGGAGAGGAGGTACAGGTGTGGAAAACGAGTATCAGCCACTTTTCCAGTCCCTTTATCCCAGGTTTCTTGATGGCCAAATTAACCCCCAGTATCACATGTGGGTAAGTCTAATTCTACAGAGTTAGAGCAAAACCACAATGAGAGGTTCTACTCAGGCTGCCCCATGTCCTTGGGATCCCTGTCCAAATGGGCACACATTTCTTCATTCTGTGGAGATCCCCAGACAGATTTTTGGCTTTTTTTAGCACCACATGCAGCCTGCTGACACACAAAGGCTGTAGTAAAGACTGAAGGAACTGACCTGACTTGGGTGTACATCACTCAGGCTCCCATCTGATTTCTTTAGGAGAAGGAAACTGCAGGTGCCTCGAGGCAGAGTAGGGCTAGGGCACGAAGAAGAAGGTGGCAGTGACAAGCAGCCACAAGCCTCCTCAGGTGCCACCTCCTTGCTGAGATGCTGCAGCTGCTGGAGCCACAGGCCACTCTCAGAGCTCCAGCCACTACTGCTGCATGGGACTCTCATGGCAAAAAAAGAAAAACCACCTGCCCTTAGTGAAGAGGCATCCTGGTCGTCTCCTGGGGCTACGCTTCCTGCTGCCGTGGGGTGCAACCCGCAGGGTTGCCTGTCATGCAGAGATATAATTCACTCTTCTTTCAAAGCAGAAGTGCCTTTGATCCACAGCCTGGATTAAAATTCAACTTTGAAGGTTTTCTAAGTGGTGCTGCATTTAAAACTTTCCTATAAATTAATTTCAAGACCCAACAATTATCTTTGAAAAAGGATTTCCAAGCTGCACAGCTGGGTTGCTGTGACCTTCTTTCACAGAAGCTTGGGTTGGAGTAGGATATCCTTTAACTCCAAATATAGCATTTCTCAACTCACATTTTACCTTTGAACACCTCAGGTAGGTCCCAAGATACAAGCTGAAAGTTATTTCTCCAGATAAATCCAACCCCCTCAGAAGAAGGAGGTTAGATGGAAACATGGTGGTAGCCATGAGTTCACAAGCCAGGTTCCAGTGAAATGTGCTAATCCCAGTCTTCCAAGAGCATCTAATACAGCTCAGGGTCCTACACAGATCTTTCACAGAACAAGGAATTAGCCAACAGAATAAGAAATTTGATCCTTTGCTACTACTTGGGAGTACTGCTTTTTGGGGTGTTTTTGGCAGCCTGTTTGGCTGAAGACACTCTAAAACCAGATTAGGCTGCCTCCTTTCGTTCCTACACTAGCACTCTATATCCTTGTTGGCTGAAAACTGCTACATTAATGGCAATCGCTGGGAAGCAACCTGCCAAATTAGAATAAGGTCATTGCAATTTGCACCCAATAAAGAAGAAAAAGTATTAAAATACATCCCCAGGAAAACACATCATTACATGGATGGCACAACAGATAATTCAAGGGTTGCATAACCTCACAATCTAGCCAAGTACATGCACACTAAAAAATATTTGCTGATCATCTAAGGAACTGTTCAGGAATTTTAGCAGCTTTTAAAAGCATGTTACTGTTATCTGTTAGTCCTCTGTAAATACCATTTGCAACACTTTATACACGTCAGTGACTTGTGTTGAGCAGAAGATCACTGCTGCTCCAAAATATATCATTTAGTACTTTATGTGTTTCAACACTAGTGCGACTAATTTTCACTTTGCTCAAACAGGAACTGTGACTCAGATTAATAAGCTGATTTATTCCCCATTGCCACATATCATAAATAATCTCTGACCATGTTATCTCTCTGTGTCTTCTATGTCCATTTATCCTCTTCCTTTCTCTCATTTCATGTAAGCATGTAGGAAAATATGTTGGGTGGTTTGGGTTTTGGTTTTTTGGGGGTTGTTTTTTGGGGTTGTGTGTGGGAGGTTGTTTGTTTGGTTTGTGGGGTTTTTTTTTGGTTGATTGCTTTTTTCCAGAAGATAAACGTTTTTTAATGTTTTTCATTTTCATGCTACTTGTTTGCCTTTTTTACTATCCTGGTTCCTTTTACATCTTTAACTTCCAAAATCCCTATCCATCTGCCCATCATGCTCCCTCTCTGAGGCTACCTTTATTCTGAAATAGTTTTGATGTTCTATTTGTTTCAGATTAGAGCTAATTCTCCTCATTCTACATAGACAAAGTGAGATTTGTTAGATTAATATTGAACCAGGCCAGGACTGCCTTGAATTAACTTCCCTCTCAAATGGAGGAGACCTCTAGAAACACATATGAATTTGATTTAAATTATTCCAGTGATGGTAAACCCACCACAACCCATGATAAACTGTTCCAGAGTTTAATTAACCTCTCTATTAAAAATGTGTGCTTTATAGGTAGTTTACATTTATCTGCTTCATTTTGCACCAACTGGAGGCTATTAAAGCCTAGTTCATTTTAGAGTTCAAAAAGCCTTTTCATATTGAATTTCTGGTTTTGATACAGGCACTTAAACAGTGATTGAGTCTCACCCCAAGGCAAGTTTTTGAGGACTCTGGTCATTACTACAGCCTTTCACCTTCTTGACATGTAGACATGAGATCCTGGGACTACATTTTTTTCTCTAAGTTCTCTGACCATTTAAAGCCACAAACAGTATTTCAGGTTGCATTTTCAGTCTATATTCCACTGTTCGCACATTCAAAGAAAGAAAGTTTATTTTTCAACAAAGCATCATGTTCTGATGACAGTTGTCCTGAAAATTTCCTGCACAGAAGACTGAGACAAGGAGACAAACATCACAGCCATCATCTATCAAGACACCATTTATGAATTGAAGTGTTACTACTAGTAACATCAAGCTGTTCCTACTAATGGCAGGTAATGGTACTCTCCAGTACTGAGACACAGATGATCCTGCCTTTACAATCTGTCTTTTTCATCATTTACTTCTTCCCCAAGCATCTCAATATCAGAACATTCTTTCATGTAAGAGCACTGAGTGAGAATCGTTTTTCATTATTTTCACACAGATCACCTTGACAGGCATATTAAAATATGTTTCAGTATTTAAAGAGAATCTTTTGGTTTTAAATGCTCTTCCTTCCCCCTCCAAAAAAACTTGAAGCTTTACATATTCTGAGTCCATTACAGATGTTTAATCACCATATATCTTAATCTACTAAGATAATCATGGGTGCAAAATAAATCACATTTTTCTACAGCTCCTTGGAACTTCTAGAAACTTTGACATTTGAAATATAACAAAAGTGTCTTTAAACAGTATATCATGAGTTTCTGAACTGAAAAATATCAGTCACTCATAATGTGCTCTGTAGAATATTTTAGATTTTATTCTTTCATAACTGTACATCAAAGTAATATTAAATTAAGAAATAAGAACATAAATATCTCCAGCAGTAATTTTCTGCTACTTCCATGCATTGTAAACATTTTAGACAGGAACAAGTTAAGACAAACTAATCACTGATCCTCAAAGTCTGCTGAAATCAGTAGTAGAGCTATCCCCCACTTCAATGTCTATAAGCCAGTCCCTTAACACTAGGACTGGAATGTTTCATTCCCAGGTTTGAAAAAAAATACAATTATTGAAAAATAAAATTCTTTGTTGTAAAAAATAGCTAGTTTTCCTCATGATCAAAAGTTGTTAGTTTTAAAAAATAAATATATAAACCAAAACAAAACACAAAAGGGAACAGCTGAGCTTGGGAAACAGAGAATATGGATACTCTTCTTAGAGAGTGCAGACTCCCCAACCTACAGATCAGAACTGACTCTACTAATAAATCTCTACTGCTCACCTTAATACATTAAACTGTTTTTATATAACTTGTCCCATATGTGCACATGTTTAAAATCTAACTATTTACTTCACTGAGGTGGAAGAGAATTTGTTAATATTTCTGGATGTGATGTCAATGTAATATAAATTCTACATCCTGAGGCACTCTGTGGAACTGAGCAATGTTTCTTCTGATTGCTCCTGTAGGACTGAGTCATCTTTACCAAGAGATGTCGTCATGTGAGTGTTTGTAGGACAAAAGGTTGTTATACAGAGCTGTAGCAATTTGGGTTTGAAAGTGTGTGCAGTTTTATGCAGCAAGACAATCTTTCTAGAAGGCCTCAAGCAGGATATACAGCTTCTTTTGGAGTCTTAGTGTCTCTGGAGAAAGCTGGGTATTATTTTTTTTTGCAGGAAAGATCCCAAATTTTGCAGTACATGAGGGAAAATTGCCAATGTCTATGACTTCAAGGAGCCTTCAAGTTTTCAAGCATTTTCAAGTTTTAGTCTGATGATGAAGCATCCATTCTATAATCCTGCTTCTGTGCTATCTGATAGTGAGTTGTATTTATTTCATCTTTCAGTCTACATTTCATCTTTACCATGCTGTGGACTTGCCTTTTTAAGTTTAAACAAGCCTGGTACAAGGCAGATCCCATCTCTCAACTCTATTATTTCTGGCTTTCTCTGTGACCTCAGGAAGGCAATTCTATTTCCATACAACCATACAAATAATCTCACATACTTTCTCAAACTTCAGGGCCAGAAACATTTTAAAACTAAGGCTGGGAGTTTCTCTGGAAATTTACCAACTTATTCTGGAATAATTACTTCAATAAATTCCAGTAGCTTCACAAGTGTGGGCACACCCTCGAAATGGAGACAATTCTGCAGTAAGGGGTAAATTCCACAACAAATCCTCACCATAAATTACTGCCTCAGCAAGGATATAACAATTCCTCTACATCAACACATCTAGTCTTGTTTTTAATATCTGCCAAAAGATTTCGAATGTATATTTTTGATATGAGGTGATTTTTTCCTCCTTTGTTTTTGTTATGGTAATAATTCTGACCTGCTCCTTTTTAAAACTATTTGACAATCTTCATCTAGAAGGGTTCACCAATTCAAGTGATTATTATCATAATCACTCTTGCATTAATTGGAAATTTCATTTGCTGTTTTCATGACAGTAAGAACAAACTGGCTGTCTTTGCTATTTTTACATCAATAGTGTGCCCTTGTTCTACAGTAATTATTTTATTTTCAACACTTCTATTACTTTGGAAATGGTTTAGATGTCTTTTGTGTAACTCATTGCATTCCACACCCAGTATGCTCATCTATCATAGCATTAATTTCTGGACTCCTTCTTGATGTTTTTATAAGCCTTTTCAGTAGATAAATAATATTAAAAAACATACAACTTTTTTCTTCCTGGAATTGTCATAAACATATTTAAACATAATAATGTGACAAGTATGCAGTGAAATATAAGTGACAGCAAAATTTTGCCACATGGTGTCTGTCTCCAAGCATGCACATATCTCTGTGTGCACGTGTATTTGCCAGTGTAAACACTGGCAATTATGACATTTTACCATCCCAAAGCCACAAATGTTAGTTTTAAGGAAATTGCGTACAGAATGTCTCAAGAACATTTTTCTTTGATAAAAATTGATATTTCAGTCAACCATTGAACCAAGTGAAAAGCATTTACACAGGGAATGACTTAGAGCAGAAACAGTGAAAAAAAGGGAAAGGTGGTGTTACTAAAATTTGATCAAAAGGAAGAAGTGTTGGTAGTGCATTTAAAGAAGAGAAGGTGAGACAGCTTTCAATTTCTTTACCTAAAAGTATTTTAGAGACTTGCTATTACGGTGCCCATTTTTGTTCTGTAAGCATTTAAAATCTTCACAGGAGCAAAGGCCAAATGTCACATACTATATACTCCGCGATCTGAAGGACACAGGAAACCCCAGGCATATTTCAGAGGATGAAGGTGATGGTAGTGCAGTGGGAACTCATCTATCCTGCCATAATTTGGGGAATTGCTCAGCACGGGCTTGGTGTTACATTTCCTGCTGATGTTGGGTCCCCTCACCTCCTGCTTGTTCACCCCCTCCTGCAGCCAGAAGCCACAGCACTGCTGGCAGCCTTGTGCTCGAGTCTTATCATGAGAACTGCATCTGAATCACTTGCTAGTCACAGCTGAAAGGCAACAGGCTTCCTCACCCCAGGCTATGAGATATATGGAAGCATTTAAACAAAGCTGATTTCAAAGGCCAGAGTAATTTTTGGTCCTGATCCTTTTGGCCTTAGTGCAACACCAGAGAGCTGAGTAGTCATAAAGCACAAGCGGCGTAATGCATTTTGTATATCTTATCCAGTTTTACCACTTAAAGATGTAGAATTAAAAAGCAATCAGCCAAAAAGTAGTTCTTAATCACTACTCCTTGGTAGGGTGGGAAAGGGCAAGAGGGATGAAACCACTATGAATATCTAACGAGCCAAGTTTTCATTAAGTGAGCATGATCCTCTACAATGCTTACACTACTGGCCCACCTCAGTGCCTTCAGGGAACTCCTCACATGTGGCCCTCGTCATTCCACCCCCAAATCCCTCTCTGCCTCCTCTGGAAAAAGACATGGGAGGGTGTGTCTGCCACCAACCCATCTCTCAGGCACCCCCAGGAGAACCTGTCAGAGGTGGCAGAAGGCAGGGCTTGCACAGCCAAACCAGGACTAAGAATCACACAGGGCTTCCTCCACAGGCCAAGAGGCATTCCCCAAAAAAGATGCAGCAGAGCTGCAGATCGTTCTCCTTTGCACAGAGTTGGGATGTCCTCAGAGGACAGTGCACCACCAGACTGCAGACTGACCTGTGAAACAGAGATAGCCCATCTTGCTTACAGATAACTTCTTTGGACCCCGATAGCAACACCGGATGACAGCACAGTGCTAAGTCCAGGATAATTTGTTCTTCACCATGTTGTTCATTCAAAATGCTTCTCACCCTTGAGTTAGTCATGCATTTCTGCAGTTACCTTAGGATGAGGACTCAGCTGGACCCTGAAATAAACACAAGTGGTAGGGATTGACATAATTCCCAATGAACCAAGGAGCATATGGGATATCTGCCCAGATTGAGAGAGATTCTCTGGGCTTACAGAATGGCAAAGTATTATTTCCCTTAAAAGACCTCTACAGGAGATTTTCATACACTTCCTAACTAAGAGTATATCACATAAGTTTTACCATGGGAAGGGGAAATCCAGAGCATTCTGAAAACCCAGAAAAACCTGTTTAAAACTTCTGAGCTTAGGGCATCTGCATATAAAATATTCTTAAAAGGTGGGTGTATGCATGGAGCAACTACATCAGATTATACACACTTCCACCTCCTACAAAATTACATATGCAAAAGAAAGAGGCTACATGTAAAAGACAGAACTACAATTGTCTACATCAAGATAGACACAAGTTTCAGGAAATTATTTTGGCACGAGGCTTGGAATACTAAATTGAAACGTAATGATAAAGCATAGAACCATGACACATCTTCAGTTTAGATAAGGTTGCACAGCATAAAACTGTAGAACACTGTTTTTACACCATGGCAGGTGGCTACAGATTCCTGCCAGACAAATGACAGCTAACAGACAGCAGCACTTAGCATAAATCACAGTAACCAATTGTAATATTCAGAAATTCTAACTAGTAAGAGCTCGAGTTACTCTATGGGTGGGCAGAATGAAATAGACTTTGAAATCCATCAGGAAGTACAAGACTTAAAATATGGGAACAGGGCTGATTTTTCATACTAATTGAAGAGCCCTCTAATTCTGCTCACAGTATCTTCTATCTTGCCCTCCTACTGAAAGGAGCAGCTACTTACTGGGAAACATGTGAAAACGTGCTTCAGCACATTGTACACATGATACTTTGAAGTTAAAACTTACATTAGGAAGTCTTCAATTTAAAGCAGATAAATAAAAAGTTTCTTTCTAGTAAAGTGAATAGTTCTATTTATTTCAACCAGCAGATGTGGTAAGCAAAAAAAAAAAAAAATCCAAGAATTCCCTGTTTTCCAGCTTTTGTAACTTAAATACTTTCTAATGTCCTAAGAAATTAAATTTAAAACTCACATATTTTAATTTCCAGCATCTGTGTTGCTTGTTCAGTAATAAAATTTTGTCACCCATGTCATAAACATAAGCATCTTTATTTTGTTTTGCTGTCAGCTTATGTCTCTCACACATGAAGAGAAGCTTAAAAGCTAAATAAGAATTTAATGCATTTTTAATAATTTTGATACATTTTCTAGAGAAATAAAAAGGAAAAGACTAAATTAAATGAAGGGATCCCAATTTTAACTCAGAATTTACAAGATACTGTATATTTTGTTTAAGCAAGCAGATTTTTACAAAAGAAGCCCCAGACACAATCTCTGCATTTAAGGAAAATATGTGGAGATTCTACCTTAGACAGAACCTACTTCTTTATCTATGGATTTATGAAACTGTTAGGATGTCAAGCACAAGTCAGCTTGTGGCTTTCAGGAATTTTTGTGAGGATATTTTCCACTATGATCTGTTTCAGGAATTCGTGTTTTGTTTGGAAGCATCTTTTGAGGCTTTGGGCTATGCCACCTCCGTAGGACTTTGTATAAGATCAGGGCAAATGAAGAACAATTCAATGAGAGAGGAAGTGTCAGATTACTAAAAACTGTGGCTTGCTCTAGTTAACACCTGTTTTCAGTCCCTGAAGAGTGAGAAGTCAGAGAAAGGAACTCTTGGAAGAAAACTCAGCAGTCCTATCACTGTGAGGACAGTGGGAGACTTCATAGTGTGAGTTGTAGGAAATGTGGAAAAAATAAGACCTCCAACAAAATCAAACAAGTCCAGACTTGTCAAAACTTTTATTTATTTTTGCAAGTAATGGAATTTTCAAGTAATAAGGTGAAAAATGACAGTAGGAGAGATTTAAGAACTAATTTTTTTTAAGTTAATTATCCTTTATATAACTCCTTATGTCTCCACCTTCTCTGCTATTTGTAAAAATACCAAAATCATTATCACACAAGGAGACTCCTTTGTTCCCTTTCTTCCTATTGTACTGAAAATAACTTCCAGATATCAGAAAAGGAATATGCTTCATATTTGTATCAACATGAAATTCTTACATATTTCCATACCTATGAGCTAGTTTTGACAGTTGTCCATTTTGGGGGGCTAAAGAATTTATTAAGCAGAACTGGGTATATCCTTGGTACAAAATTGGGCAAGGTCTCAGTTCTCTGGCACAGCATGATTCAAGCAATGGGAATTCTCGATTTCTGCACCAGTTAGCCCTTAACCCAAAAGCTTTTTTACCACATCTTTTTCTGCAGTGCTGGACCACCGTAGGCTTTATTCTGACTTTATGCTGCTTTCTGCTGCTGAGTTTCTTCAGTATTTCTATTGTAGTGGTGTCTTGGGTTATGGAACCAAAAATGTGTATTCTATTTCATTTGCTGAAAGCAGTTGGGGAGATGTTCTTCTTCATCTCTTGTAACTCTGGAAGGAGGGAGGCAAGTGCCTTCTGATAATGGGCCAGCTGTTAAANGGGGGTGAGGGGTTTACATTCCCCACTCTAAGGGGAACTCCAGCTTTTCCCTGTCAGATACCTTTCCAAACCTTCTGTACATCCCCAGTGTTCTTCATACTAACAAACATCTGTAAGATGCTTCTGATCCTTTCAGACAGATAACTCAAAGAAGCTTATTTTTCTTTTCTGTTTACTGTGAAAGAAGGATCTTATTGCAGTCGGGCTGAGAAGGGAGAGAAGTTGCTGTGTCTCAGCTAAGCTGTGGTAGCTCCTTAGGCCTTTTCTAAATGCAAACTTCAATGGAACAAAACAATCTCAGTTAAAGTATGCAGTAATGCTACAATCTAGCAGCATACACAGGGAATATGATTCTCTTTCAACTGTTAACATAACAAGATGACAAGTCCAAGCTACTGGCTGCAAAAGGATTAAACCCATTACAGATACTGTAGCAGCCACTGTTACGTGAACTGCAGCAGCACCACCATTAAATGTGATTAACAGTTACCAAGTACTTGTAACAGTTAACAGTACAAGTTACCTGTATATTTGTAATTATTTGGAGGAAACACCACGGGCATTAAATAGAAATACTGGCACTTTACATAGGAGACCTTGTGACCATTAAAGCCAGTCCCACCCTCAGCATTTCTGCTTGCAGCAGTCTCCTCTCTATAGGCTGAAATGGTTCAGCTGGACATATCCTTCAGATATTTCAGGGCACTTCTGTGCATTACAGCAGTTCACTGAGATGCACGTAAGGCTCTTTGCTACTGCCAGAAAGGGAAGAGATGAGCTTTTGCTTCAGGCCTCTGTGAGGTAGCATTGACTAACAGCACTATCTAAGGCCAACACAGACATCAAAAAGTTGTAAGCTAAAGGAATGTCATCTCACCACGCCCACACGTGCTGCAATCACACCTCCCAAAGGCTTCATGTGGATAACCTCATGTGTTATGTTATTAAAGACCCTTTTGTTTTGTAAAAGGACTTTTACAAAAGGGGTTGTTACTGCTTACAGTAGTAGTAACTTACTTTTTACTACTTTGGGTGAAGTCTTCCTATACTGAGGATGGCAGAGTGATGGTGTGGCCTCACAGGAGTACCCAAAACCTTCCTAGCTGATTCTCCTGTGGCAAACCCACGTCAAGGGAGAGGCATTGGTCTTTTCAGATAAAGTGTTAAGTTTCTTTGCCCTCTCCAATCCCTCTAGAATCAGCATGCAATTGTACTTTTATCATTCCTTGTATTCAAGAAAATTTAAGAATGTAGGGAATTATGACTAATAGCCCCACTTCCCCTGCCTGAAAGCATTCACAAAGGACCAGCCACATCTCTCAAAAATGTTTAGAAGTCAAGCCAGACAATATTACAAATATTAGTTTAATTGTGATCTCAGCTGTAAACTTCATTGCCTTCTAAAATAGCTGTAGATAAAATGTTACTGTAACTGAGTTTTTAAAGATTCTCAGTGTCTCACAAGGCATATTTTACAAAATTTTTACAAAATAAATTATCAAGTCTTCCAAACTCAGTGAAAGTTATCCAGTCTTCAGTCCATCCCACAACTTCAGCAAGAGACATTTAACCCACACAGTCAGAACAGACTGATTTATATCCATTCTTTACAGCTGAATTAAGGACCTTCTTTTCTTTCATTCTTCTGCTGTCTCTCACATATATCAACATACTTCACATGTAAAAATAATGGGCTGAATTTAAAACCTTCAGAGGTATGTCAAGTAAGCATATTGCTGAGCATCCATAGTTTGAAACAGCAGGAATGGCCAAGGTAATTTTTTTCATTTATATGATAGGAGGATATATTGAATTTTCAAACAGTCATAGTTAAGGGTGAAGGAGTGGCCCTCACTCTTTTATAAAGACACAATCAGCATAGATGCAGTAAAATTTCATTATGCCTGAATATCAGATATAAAACAATCTTCTCAAGAAATATTCAGCCTTGACAAAACACAAAGTAATTTCACATGTACACATATACACATATAATCCATATTGTCTGGAGTAGATATTGTTTTTAATCATGAGGATGCAAAGATGTCATTCACCAGCACCCCATTCTACTTACGAGTGCTGGCAAAGCATTTCTAGTGCACATTGCCACAGTGGCTTAGCAAAACTAGGAGCTCCAACTGTCTCTTCCCCTTCTTTGAAAGAAGGGTCCTTCAAGGGGTGTCTAAAGCAAAGTCTCTGCCACTTTGGTGCCAAGTCTAGCATTTTGATCACCCCATTTTTATGCATAGTTTAAATCAAGTGAAAGAAACTGTGCCAGGAGAGGTTTAGGTTGAATATTTAGAAAAGGTTCTTCATCCAGAGGGTGTTTGAGCACTGAACAGGCTCCCCAGAAAAGTGGTCACAGCACCAGCCTGACAGAGTTCAAGAAGTGCTTGCATATGTTCTCAGGCACATGCTGTAGTTCTTGGGCTGTCCTGTGCAGGGCCAGGAGTTAAGCTCAATAATCCTGATGGGTTCTTTCCAACTCAGGATGTTCCATGATTCTATGCTTCTAAGAGGTAGGTCTGGACAGAAGCCCCTGATGCGCTGTTTGTGCTGTCTCTGTTGGGAGAGCACAAGCAGTTAGCTGGGAATGGTGTGGTGACCTCTTGGAGGTGGTTCTCAAGATCTGTGTGAGCTCATCTGTGTGGTTTTCAGTGCTACTTCTCTTCTCTTGCATCCAGTGAGTCTTCAACTTTTACCAACTTGTATTTTGTTTACATACCAAATTTCCTGGGGGTTGTTATCTTTGTTCTCCATGCCAGAAGAGAGATAGGAAAAAAGAACCTTCAGCTATTTTTGCTGCCCTCCTTTCTAGAACTCCTTGGTCATGAAATATTTAAACTTTTTCCCACAAGGTATCAAGCAACATTATCATTATCTTTAATTACAAACTAACCTGGTGTATTTTTATAATTAAAGGGAAGTAAAAACATTTAGAGTTTAACTGTGAGCTTCTGTGGAAGGCAGTGGTTAAGTTAAATCACTGATTGGAAATGCAAAATATTATTCACAAAAGATGATCCTAAATGAAATGGACACAATGACAGACAAAGGTGAATCATATCCACAGTACCATCTATTTCAACATAAGTTTCTCTATGGTTTCAGAATGAAGAGAAGGAGCCTAGCTCTAAAAAGGAGTTGGGGCAACCATATCATGACACAAAAATACAGCTTGGAACAGAACTACATTTCTTGTGAAATAGGGATGAAAACTACTGTTGGCACATCCTTAATTAAAAGGTAGCTATCAAAGCCTCTTAAACCAGAGAGATTACCCATTACCAAAAGGTAAAGCTTATACTCTCCTCCTTCTATGCAGTCTTCCAACACTCATGTCTGTTCTCAAAGTGTGTCTGCTGAGGAAGAGACACATGAAAGCTGTGGATATCAAAACGGCAAGAGACACAGAGCATTAACATGATTTTCAAAGGATTAAAGATCCAGTAAGTAGTACAATTGTTTATACTGATTCTGTCCATTTGGAGGTGGTGTAACACGCTGCTCGCTACGTGTCAGGCAGAGGGAATCGAGGAGCCCATGGTGCGCACACTGCCCTTCCCACGGGATGGCAGGCGGCGCCTGCTCCCCGCCTCGGGGATCACTGCCCCGCCAGGCCGCCCCAGCCGACGGCAGCCAGCGCTCACGGACCAGCGACCCAGGGGCAGCATCCGTGCGTGCAGGCAGGGCCCCGGGGAGCTGCACAGGCTGTGCCTTGGGACAGAAGCATGGAGGGCTTTCTGCTGAGCAGGAGATGCAGGCAAGCTGGTCCTCAGCAAAGGAGTCAGCAGTGAGCTTTGGAAGAGCAGATGTGCAGAGCTAATCTGCACAGCGTGTTGGTACAGCCCCAGACTGCTGGCAATTAAGTCACTTTCCCATAGCTGGCTGAAAGATAAGCTTTTAACAGTGTGAAAATGTTGTAGTAAATCATAGTGCAAATAACATACACAAACCTATTTATGGCACTAAGGATCCTAAAAGGTTCTTGCATCAGAACCTTTCGTATTATGTTCCAAAAGATATTATATCTTATTATATCTTATGATATCTGTATTATACCTATATTATAATAAAGATATTATCTGTATTATAGCACTTGCTCTTTGTAATATTGTAAGTCTCTGAGTTACTGTGACATTATGCAAGGTCCCATACTTTTCAAGGTTGCTCTGCTGTTAAGTCTTGCATGAAAATGTAGCACTTATCTGTAAATCTCTGTGCATTTTCATAAATACTGCAGCAAACCTCTTAATTGCAGATTATCATCTTAATGCAAACTTCAACACATTTTCAATTGTGTTCACCTGCCACTCTGCCCACTGACCTTCTCTGTGCTTGAGATGTTTTCCAGTGATTTCACATCTTCCACTACCTTTCATTCTTAAGGTGATGTGTGAGCCACCATCAAGAAAAGACAGCTTTTATGAAGCTAAGATCTCTGTGTAATGGGATTTGGCCTGCGTCTGTGTGCACTCCTATCAACTTAATGAGTCTAGAAAGCCAGGGTATTTGAAATCACACAGCAATGCCTCAAATGACTAGCATTTGATACATCCGGACAGTAGTGGTGTTCTGAGGGTTCCTGAAGCCACGCCTGTCATCAAGTATATCCTGAACCCACTGCTGGCTAAAGATTTTCCTGGCAGCATAAACAGTATGAACAGTACTGGGCACTTCACCATTCAGACAGGTTTACAGAACAAAAGCCTCTTGTTTCCAATCAGCCAAAATTCTAGCACCACCAAGCACCAAGTCTTTGAGTAATTGGATCTTCCGCCAGGTACAGGGCACAGCTTTGTGATGCAGGGCACTAGAAACAGGTTGGGCCCTCTGAATGAACAATGAACTCTTGTTATGTACATTTATTGGGAGGTAGTAAGATCCCCCCCTTGTCCCTTAGATTAGATATATGAGTCTCAGAGAGATCAGATGTCCCATCATTACCTCCTTACCAGTGTTTGTTCATTCTTTTTTCTGAGGGTGATGAAGAAGTATAAAATAAAATAATACTTATTCTTTATTTTATAATTATTTATGTCTCTTTACCTAGTAGAGATAGGAAGTGAAATAAAGAGCACACATATCAAATGGATTGTTCTAGCTGTTCCCTTGTCCCAGTAATGTGCTTGTTCATCAACACTGTTTATGCAGGTTGGATAAATCACAGGACTAATTGCCTCACAAATACCCAGCAACACAAATTCTCTTTCTCCAACCAGAATATCTCCAGGCAGCACTTGAGAGAAGTGCTTGCTGTTCAGCATGACAGAACTGATGGCAGCCTGCACATAGCCTGACCACATAGCATCAGCCAACCTGCTTCTGATCCCTGTTTATCTCAGAAGATGACACAGCTATTAAAATCAGCACCTGGTGTGAATATAATGCCAAGTTCATAGGCAAATCTACATTTTCTCCCACCAGACCCTCACTGAATCCTCCAGAGGGGAAGCCAAAGCTCTTGACATTGGTGGCCTTTCTGCCTCCTACAGAAGGAGACACTGCAAGAAAGTGCTGCTCTTTGGCTATGTCTGTAACTCGTGTCATAGAGTGAAGTAAGACTGGGCATTGCCTTATGTACTTCATTAAATTTAAGTTGTTGATATGTTACAAACACTTTCCAGCATGTGAAAGGGAAGATCAAACAGGTTCTTCCATTAGACTCTCTGTAAAGAAATTTGAATACTGGCACGATTTTGTTTGGCACAAAAGATACCTCTGTAGGAAGCCCAGTGCCTAACCAAGGCTGGAGAGGTCAGTGTAGCTGCAGTCTGCCAGAATGTGAGTACAGCATTGCTGTACAGAGGAGGTACTTACAGCTCATTTGAATAATTTATTTTTTCCTTATCTGAACAAATATTGCACTGGGGACAGACATAGAGAAGCTGATGAAATAACAAGTTTTATTCACTTTAAGTAAGCAAATACAGCAAAGATCAGCAAAGATCAGCAAAGATCAGGTAATAAGAGCAAACCATTCTCAGAAATCTTTTCAGACATGTGTTTCCTGTATTAGTGATGAGTGATATTTGTCAGCCTTTCACTGACACCAGCATAAAATAAGTATCATGAAGTCATAAGTGTTTTAGTCTTACTACTATCTTTTGCAGAAACAGTCAGTGCCATTCCAGAACTGTCACTTTTGTACTATGGATGATACAGGATGTCTTCTTCCAAAATACTGTACTCACTTTGGATCCTCACTACACAAAAAAAAAAAGATGTGAACAGGTTGGAGAAGGGCCACAAAGATGATCAAAGGACTGGGAATACTGCCATTTGTGGAAAGACTGAGAGAACAGGGCTTGTTCAGCCTTGAGAAAAGAAAGCTGAGGGGAGACCTTATCATCATGTTCCAGTATTTAAAGTGTGGCTACAAAGAAAATGAAGACTGCCTTTTTACAAGGAGTGACATGGAAAAGATAAGAGGTAATGGGCGCAAGTTACTGCTGGGGAGATTCCAATTGGACACGAGAGGAACATTTTTCACAACGAGAAATATGAATCACTGGAATAACAGCTCCAGGGAAGTGGTGGACTACCCAGCACAGGATAATTTTATGATTTGGCTGAACAGAGTGCTGGGCCATCTTGCCTAGGCCACGCTTTTGCCAAGAAAGTTTGGACAAGATTATCCTTGAGGTCCCTTCTAACCTGGTATTTTATGATTGACTCTATGATTGAAAATAACTTCTGGCAGTGGGTGCCACAAAGCAGACTGGTTTTCAGAGTCCTGAGGTCTCCTCTGTGTTCACCTTTCCTGTCTCACAGGACCCATTTTATCATCCTCTTCCTCTTTCAAGACACACAGATTCTCTACTGAATACTCCAGTCTGCTCAGAGAAGAAGCAGGTGTTTCAAAAGACAGAGAAAAGGATATGAAAACACAGGGAGTTTCAAAGCTCTGCTCCTTCTTCTACTGGAGAAGGGAGCTCCTGCAAGTAACATCTGTTCTGGCTTGCAGGAGAAAGGCAGGGGCAGTGTAGGGCCTGGTGCTGCAGATTCAGCAGAATAAAAAGATCTGTACTGTGATGGCTGCAAACTGTTACACTGACAGCAGCACCTAACGCTTCTGAAAACACTTGCTAGTGATGACGGTGACCT
Source organism: Rhadina sibilatrix (assembly GCA_013400275.1). Taxonomy (NCBI): domain Eukaryota; kingdom Metazoa; phylum Chordata; class Aves; order Passeriformes; family Phylloscopidae; genus Rhadina; species Rhadina sibilatrix. Next base: position 442,663 of record VWYO01010718.1, on the reverse strand, counting down.
CAGTATATAACCCAGAGTTACCCTATAGATCTATTCCCATTCTGCAGCTTCCTGTAGACTGCATCTTCACACAGTTCCTGCTTACAAAAGGAGTCCAACGGGGCAGAAGGCTTAGTCTAGACATTGCTGTGATCTTGTGGAACATGTAGGAATCCAACACCTTATAGATCATGGCTGCTTATTACTACTAAAACTTAAAACAAAATCCCAAGTGTTGATACAGAACAAATTTTCCCTGTTTATTTCAGTATGAGAATTTGTGGGTATCAAATAAAACAAGTTCACGAGGTCCAGAGTAAACAAAAGAAGGAATTGCTTCATCCAGCATGAGGTTAAGTTGCAGAACAATGGGGGCATTATCATGTTACTGATGGTTTTGACCATGCTATAAGGTTCAGTTCATTCCTTGATAAAAGTGTGTGTTTAATAAAAAAGTACACAGAATAGGTTAGAAGCTGGGTTATGTCACACAAATAATGGATCCACATTTCTATAGCTCAATGAGAGAGAGCAAATATGTCACTCAAGAATAAATCAAGAAATAAAATACTTTTTCATGCAAGGCCATGTTCCACAGAATAAACAGGTTTCTAAGAAATTACTTTTCTGTGGAAATTCAGGAAAGAATTAAAAAAAAAAAAAGCTCCCCTCTCATCACTTATGACATGACTTTGAAGATATTATTAGAACTTACAATTGCTTTTCCTTAGTCATCTTCACTTTGTCTTTATGGTCTCTTGTTTTTTTCCACTGTTTTCAACTATTTTTTGATATCTCGTTGCTTTTTAGAAGAGCATAAAGAGCTTCAAGGTGAGGAAGAGTGCAACAATGTATTCAGGGAAAATATACTGAAACCTTGCAAATCGTGAGCTAAATGTGTGTTAAAGTAGATACAGAACTCCAGACTAAAAACAAATGAATGTCAGAAGAACATTTGCTTTGAAAAAAAGCTGGCAGCAGGTCAACAGTGCCTGATCTCTTTTATAACCTCTGCTCTTTTGTTTATGTTTTTCTTTATTAGTTTGGTATTTTTTTGGCTGTAGCTAATATGGAAGATTTCTTAAGGACAGTAAGATAAAGCTGTGAATACTTCATACATGAAATATAGTTTATCATCTATAACCAGGAAACAGGAAAAAAAAAAGAAAAAGAGCAAATCTATCAACTCTTTTAAAGCAGAATATGTGAAAAAAATGATGAATTGCAACTGGGACTGCAGACAATTGCTTAGGGACTAGATCTATTTACTATTTCTTCTGAGACATTGATTCTGTTCAGATGTCTTCTTAATGGTAGTGCTACTTATTAAAGCTGCCTGTTTAAGAGTGGTAACAATCTGTATATCTTCTTGTCTTTAATTTCTTCAAATAAACCTGCTCTTCTCTGGGAGGTGGAACTCAGCCAAAAATTACACTAATGCTGCTCTGTGAGTCAGTTACTATATCATCATCTGAGAACAGGTTCTTTATGTCTGAATATCCAAAAATAACATGCAGGCTAGGCCCCATTTCAGAAATAGCATTTATTTATGTCCTGTTGACTGTCTCCTACTTTAAAATATGGACATATAAGTGCTTTGCTATGTGGATATACAGATGGAGTTAAATCTCAACTCTCTCCCCCTTTAGAATATAAGTTTTTTAGTGACTAAGATTAGGGTCTTGACTGCAGAGGGAGTAAGTGCCCCCAGTTTGCAGTCATTCCACAAGGAACTTGAATTGCTCAGCACAGAAACTTGGATTTTTGTTTGCAGTATGTGTACTTTGGAATGCGTACTAGGATTTGATCTAGGCAGCACGGGATTTTTCATTTGAACCACTGAAGTGAACTCCCAGATGCCAAAGTAATGACAAACAAGGGAAAATAGAATTGTATCATTAAGGTCGGTACCAATATAGTTCACAGCAAACTACAACTATCATTTGAGCATCTTGATTACTGCATTCCTACAGGTTCATGCTTTAACGAAATAGGTACTGAATCAAAGCTCTGGTATAAAAGAGTATTTTAGAAAACAATTTTAAATAAAGCACTGACAAAACACAATTTCAAATAAAACACGGACCAAAAGAATCAGTAAACTTGTTCTTAGTTTGTTCTTGATTACTTGTGGGGAAAATAAAGATTGGGACAGAGGGCAAATTTTGCTTAAGATTGGCAGAAAAAAAGGAAGAGGAAGTAGTACAAGATCTGTGAAACAGACTGAGAGTGTTTTATTTAAATGGGGAAAATCCTGAACTATGAAGTGAGAATAAAGGGCAAAACTGAACAAATGCTTGAAGATAGAAGTGTGGTGATGCGATTGCAGTGTCTTTATGATCAGGCATGTATTTATAAACAACATTTTGTCTAAAATAAGAACATTCTTTTTAGTTTCTACTAACTTCATGATCTCTTAAAAATTATTTTGCTAGAGTTTCCTTAAGGGAATGCTTCTGAAACTCTGTGTTTTGATAACCAACTAGGCAGGTGGCCAGCTATGATCTCTACTCTGGACCACTGAATTGCACATCTCAGATTTGTTTCTCAAGTCCCTTTCTTTCCACTTAGCCTGATTTTATTGCATCTTCTATAAAACAGAATTGGATTTGGAGTCTTGGGGGGGTTGTATTGTTTTCTGCAAAACATGACATATCATGGGTGAAAACTCAGTATGCTTTAAGAGTAAAGGCTGGATAATAAAGTGCTTTGAAAAACAGGGTGTGCTACAAGGTAGGCAAATTTTCTTTAAAGTAGGATGAGAAAACAGTTCTTCAGAAATATCTGCTGGCTTCTGAAATACAAATTACAAAATCATTGAATCTCCCATTTCAGCTACATGAGCAATACTTCTAATCAAGCTTCAGCAGCCTTGGGGAAGTCAATTCACTGACACAAATCCACCACACAAATCCAAAAAGGATGTGTGTGAGTACAGGCAAGGGCTGTGAAACTTCAGTGCACAGTAAAGTGAGAAGCACACTATTGCCCTAGGGATGCTTGTTATTCTTACTAATCTTCAAGAACACTTTCAATACAGAAACTTTTGAAGTTTCAAAACCAGATTATTTTGGTTTGGAATTCATGCAGAATTACTTTGCACTATTTCAGGTATGGTATTACAAACAATTATTTTTACATTACTCTAAAGGGATAGGAAAACATACTGAAGGGAACTGGAGGGCCATATAGCATAAACTGACACAATTCCTTTGGTTTCATTTTAGCTAAAACTTCCACAACTGAGAATCTAACACAGTGAGAAAAAGTAACTTGCCTCCAGTCATTGCCATGTAATAGAACCAGGAATAAAACCACAATTTCTGACTCCCAATCACAGGTAAATTAGCTATTACTTCCTACAGCGTGCATCCACATTATCCTTGAGGACAACCTCAAAGCCAAATTCCCAACCTTCTACATTATCTAGATGTGGCAATGCCCATGAGACTTCCTTTAGAGTGATCCACCTGGTGAGCCAAGAACTAAAAATCTCCATTTTGTTTAGATCTTAAGGCATTCATAAAGGAACAAGTCAAAGCTGTCTCCTATGAAGACCCACAGGGGAAAAAACCCACAGACAAATTGCAATAAAAATTCAGGACCAAAGACAGGGAAAACACCTGTTTTCTCCACCCAAGTCATGAGGTCAGAGACCTGCTATTGCAGAACACATAAATGGCAGACAGAATTTTTCTCCCTAAAAATCAATAACTAATGGAACTACAGCCAGAGCTAGTATTAACTAGAGCAAGTTGCACTGCAATTGGCTGTGCAGTGTTGCAGATTAGGGTGGGTCTGATGACACACTAGGTGATAACAGTGAGCCAGTTTTTCCGGAAATGCCAAAGGGTCTTGATTTTTCTGCCTAAAGGTGCTATCTGAAGTTCTGAAGCATTATGACTCTCAAGGAGCTTACAAGTGCTGAAGCAGGAAGTGGGAGTAGGTATCAGCAACACCTGGGCTAACAACACCCACGTGATACGGCAGAAACAGGATGTTAGCTTTTATCAGGATGGCGATGGAGATAAAGTAAGAGGTTGGATTTGGATATTCTAAAGCATCTCTCCTAACGACAGGACTGACTTGCCTCATGGAACAATATCCCCCTAATGCTTTAGGAGGGCGATGATCAGCACTTCTGACATCAACTGGGACCAGGATAGATAAGCATTGCTTCAGAGATAGTGCTGATCTGCCATAAAAGGTTCTGAAAATGGTCTTCCACCTCTACAAGTCATCATCTCACTGCTTGTCATCAGGAGACAGCAGCCACAGTAGACGTGCACGATGAAAGCTTATAACTGCAGCAATGCTGCTTGTGTGATATTCATAATAGGATATTTATGCCACACTCAGAAAGGCTGCAGCTAGCACAAACAATGGCTGCATGGCCAACGAGTGGGCTGTAACAACGGCTCTGCTTTTCCTGTGATGATTCCTGACCCCCTCTCTGAAGGTGTGTTGCAGCTCCTATGTACTGAGGGAAAGCAAAGGGAAGAGGTGCAGCAAACAGGTGCAGCCAGCACGTGTATAAAGCAACATGATAAATCATTAGATGTATATGATAGAAGTATATGAAGCATAGCTTGATATGTTAAGAATGGAGCAGGGGTACAAACCCCTTTATTTGGTTTGATTGTTTCTGCCACAAATAATTTTTCCCAAGATGTAGTTATATTTAAGAAACATCTCCAGAAAGTTCTTGTTTCTATCAACTGACTATCTTTTATGGCTTTGACCCACTTAAGCACTGGCTATGAATAGCAGCCCTGAATCTCATTCCGCTTCCCTAAAAATTCTTAAAGAGAAATCTAAGAGCCTGCGATCCTCGTGTGGCAAAAAGTGAAGGATAAACCCACTAAATGTTTCTCAGGGAAGATTCTGCCTAAATTCAGAAAAAAATTAAGCAATTAATTAGGAAGGGAGTGTCTCCCTCCGCAGGACTTCAGAGACACCTCTCTGGTTTCACACAGGCATCACAAATGCTTCTTCCAGAAAAGCTTTTTAGTTACCTAGAAGGTGAGTAAGTAAAAACCCCAGTTTCAGCAATTTCTGTTCCTACCCCAGTAATTTCAGTGATCAGAATCAAGCATCTAGAGAGGAACCTAATGGATTTCAGACCACTTGTGCTTGAATGCCTTGACAGGTTAGTGATTACAAGAGAAAGCATGAGCTGATGATCAAAAAGTGTAAAAGTGAAGTGTCATCTTGAGTAAGTTGTCGTTCTGGTTCTGGTCTGTTCTGTGCTTTATACAAATCACAATCTTATCTTCATTTTATGTAAGGAGAAAAAAATCATTATCAGTTTTTGGAAAAATATTGAAATATAGAGACAACTGTTGTTATTATTACACATATCTGGCCAAATTTTGAGGAGCCATAGAATAGGAAATAGCAGGTAGTTCAAGCTGAGAGGCTCCACAGTGAAAAATAGTGTCATAATGCAAAATGCAATGCTTAAGCTTTAGAAGGTTAAATTGGCAATAAATAACCTTCTCTTTTTCATATGTATGAAAGAAAGATCAAAGACCTTTAACAAACCGTCAGGACTTGCTTTTGCTTAAAATCCAGAGAAATAAGAAGTGCTTTCTGTGAAGAGCATTGCTCTTAAAGCACCCTTGAAATTAAAGGGGTTATTTTAGTTCTGTCCAACCCACCTCAAATTTCATTTCAATACAGGCATTTCCAGTTTTACCACAAAAGCTATAAATGGAGTCTTATCAAAAAAACTTTCTGGTGATAGAGGAATGTCAGAAGAGCACAAATTAATGTTGAAATTGAAGAAAGCAGCCTGGATAATTCTTTTTTATTTTTAATAGATAGAAGTGGAAATTAGAGAAGGTGAGAGATATATGGTTGGTTCGTGTTTTTTTCCAGCAGTGTACACCTGAAAGTCAGATTCATTACCTGCACCATACTCCTTTGTACCTGCATCATCTCTTCTCCACCTCAGTTACCAGAACATGCCTCAAAGACCTGCCTAGATCGGTGACCCAAACCGATATTTAAACTCCGTCCAGCTAGCAACAAAATTCCATTCCGCAGCACCCTTCTTTGTCGGGTTCTCGAGTCTTTCTGGAAATGCTCCTTGCCCTCTCCGGGAAGCAGGGTGCTCCTGGGGCGGCCCGGTGCTGCCCACAGTGCGCCATCCCGCCAGCAGAAGGCTCCCTATCCCACCGAGTGCGGCGGGAGGGAGCATCCCCGCCGGGCGGCCGGGCTGCGCAGGGCGGGGAGCGGGGGCAGCGCCCCGAGGGAGGAGGCTGCAGCTCACACGCACACGGGGAGCAGAACGAGGCATCTCCACCAGATACTCCATCGCTCCCGCGCCCGGCTACCCAGCACCCATCATCCATTAGGTTCCTCTCTAGATGCTTGATTCTGATCACTGAAATTACTGGGGTAGGAACAGAAATTGCTGAAACTGGGGTTTTTACTTACTCACCTTCTAGGTAACTAAAAAGCTTTTCTGGAAGAAGCATTTGTGATGCCTGTGTGAAACCAGAGAGGTGTCTCTGAAGTCCTGCGGAGGGAGACACTCCCTTCCTAATTAATTGCTTAATTTTTTTCTGAATTTAGACAGAATCTTCCCTGAGAAACATTTAGTGGGTTTATCCTTCACTTTTTGCCACACGAGGATTTTTTAACCCTTAAGGCAACTGTGTCTAGCATATTGCCCCTTTTTGCTTTTGCCTTTTAAATGAATTCTCGGTTAGTCGGTGCGCAAATATTTGCGTGCGTCTGCCAGTTGACAGGCTCGTATCACTTTCATCTGCACGTGTGGTTATTCATAAGTGTGGGGTGTGTGGGGTATGTGTGGATGGGAACTTCAGTGACATCTGCAATGTGGCTGATTTTCCTAAAATCCACCCTGCTTGATATTTCTGTTTTATTACCAGCTGAAGTACAGAGAGCTGAATTAATCTCCGTGCCAAAAGCTAACTTAGCCTCAGATCACAGAATATGAAATTCAGTAGTACATTTCTTCTGCCTTTCCTCTGCACTGCAAGAGAGAAAGTCACAGCAGCCTTGAGGATTCCCCTGCTCGCCAGGGCTACACAGGACCCTCCAGGAATCCTCGGGACTATGACCTGAGGCAGCACAGAGAATGTCTGTCCTTATACTTTCATGCTTCCAAAGGCCTTCCTCTGCGGAAGGTCAGTGGTGACCACTTCAAATCTACTCTGGCTAAAAAATGCCTTTTCACTGAAAAACACTCCTGTGAGTTACTTATGGCAGCTTTGCAGCTCATTTACGTAAAAGAATCACGAGCCACAGATGCATCAGGCTCAAATAAAATGATTTGCAAAAGGCCACACAGTAAGCAGCAGGGAGGACGTAAGCCAGGGACTAAGAGCATGCCCTATTGTGCTTGGTTTTGCCAGTGCAAAAATCCAATGCCAGTGTGCAAAATACACCACTTTCTCTGCTCCAAATCTCGACAAAGAGACGAACAAAAGTAGTTTTCTCTCGTGTCTTACAGCCGCCTAGCAAACCGACCCTCACAACTGACTTTCAGAACTTTATGGAAAGTTGTAACTTCCTTTTGCAGACAAAATTATAAAGCATCTTTTAAAGAAAACTTCATGCCTACACTATTCTCCCGTCTCGGGAGGAAACTTGAATGTAGTGAAGACTTTGAAGTGAGCCCTGGGTTTGTTACAATGGACTAACCTGATTAGAAATCATGCAAACTCTTGCTGCTCTTTAGCTGCATTCCCCCACAGGCTGTATTACAGCTCTCTAACCAGTCCCACAGCATTGAATGATGTCATGGGATCTGCAGCTCAGCGAGATGAAAGGGATAAAGCGGAACCCGCTGGCACTGGGGAAAGCTTCCAACACACAATCCACAACACAGCTTGGGAACTCAAAAGCTACAGATCCAGCCACTCAACCCCAAGCATCTCAGAATCGTGTGCATTCTCCCAGCAAGCAAGCAAGGAGAGGGGGGAAAGTGCTAATGCAGAGCACTGAAAGGCAGAATTTGAGTGCGACTACCTGCTGGAAAAAGAACTCTTTTTCCTCACCAAAGCACTGCCTTTGATGTACGGCAACTGATCACTGATCAGATTACAGGCATTTGGTCTCAGTGCTCGTCTGCCTTTGATCTGCATGGTTAATTTTCTTTTCCCGGATTTGGAGTTTCGTCTGGGCTTGTGCTGACATACTTTTTTTTTTTTTTTTTTTTTTTTTTTTTTTTTAAGGAGGTAAAACCATTTAATACAGAAGCTCCGGCGGTGTGAAATTAAGTTGCAGAAACTCTGGCACTGGAAAACTTCATCAGATAACAGGTACTGAATTTTGGGGTTTTTTTTCAGATTTGTGTTGCAAGATTTTAAGAAATTATAAAGTTCACATAACCAATAATACTACACGTCATTGGGTGTACAAAGTTCAAAAGATTGTTTGTAATTTATGCAGCTTTTTGCTTGCAGCTCTTGGACAGAATTATTTTGAGAACAGACTGTCTAGGATAATAGGTAAAAAACTGAAGCAAACTCAGTATTTTTCAATGCTTCCGGGGTACATAAGATTTTGAGTTGCACTGCTCATTCATACCATTTATAGTTTTGTAAATTTATATTTGAATACATGTATTACATGACTCAGGGGAGTACTTATTTTCTAAGGAAAGACCAACCATATCTCCTACACACTGTAATACTTTGTTTGCTCTCAGTCCATTTATTAAACTGTGTCTTCTTCAAACAGCACTTTTAAGCCTAATAGTTCCATACTTGAGATGAAGAAAAGTCTCCATTTCCACAAGTTATTAGAACTAAATTATTAAACATAACATCCTTATACACAAAAGGAAATGGTTTTATTTTAAGATTGAAGAGATTAAAATTCAGCTGTACCATATGAAATCTTGAAAATAAAAGTAATCTTTTAGCCTGATGATAGAAGTTTCCTCTAAGGCATTTTAATAAATATATTAAAGAAATCTTAGGTTTGTCTAGAGCCAACAGCAAGTCTTGCTAAACTTTGTAGAAGTTTTGCTGCATTTTACTGATGCAATTTCCATTCACAGTGTTTTGTATTCTGTTCCTCAAACTCATATTTATGAAAAGCATTGTGTTGAAGAAATTTTAAGACATCTATTTCAGAAATTCATTGTAAGGAAACAGTCTTTTGAAGGTTTAGGATTATTCACACTTTTATGGTTTTAAAGGGTCAGATCTTTGTGTGAGTTTGGGCCAAATCTATGAGAGTTCTGAGCCTGCAGCTGGAGTCAGGGTGTTAAAATAAGACTCAAACTCCTGTAGTATTTAAATTTAATTTAGATTTCCAGAAGAACTTAGAACCCATAGTTGGGACCAGACTGGCAAACATTCCAGACACTGAGTTCTTTGAAGATCTAGTCTTAATGGTGTCTAGTAATACTGACTTATATATTCTTAAGTCTAAATTTAAGTGTATATAGATCTTAAATACATTTATTAGCAAATTGCAACTAAAAGTCAGCATAAATTACAGCTGTTAAGCATCACTTGAAAACTATTCTTTGAGAGGTCTACCAGTCCACAGGACCTTCAAAATGTTCATATTTCAGTATGCACCATAGTGCAATGTGCAAACCCAAATTTTAACAGTCTGCTTGCATCTGAGTAAGATCAAGTTACCAACACTTCCAGATAAATATAGTTAGCTTTCATTAGTCAGTCTGTGAAATTTGTTTCTTCTAATTAAAGCTGTATTTGTATATATAAAACTTCAATTTACTGAATATCAAGAGATAATATACCAGACACAGATTAACTAGGCCTGTCTTGGTATCATTTAATTTTCTATGCCACCAATTAATTCATATTCTCACTTAACAAGTTAATTATATTATAAGGAAAGTAATTAGCACTGTATGAATAATCTGTCAGTATAGCTGTCAAGGAAGAATATCATTTAAGGCATAGCCAATGCAAAATTTAATATTCCTCCCTAAGGGACAATGATGTACTGAAACATCCTGAAAAGATGGCTTTATTTATAAATTCTATGCTTCACTGAAGAGCTTCTCTGCCTTTCCAGCCCCCTCTTGCTTGTTGCATGTTTTCCAACATGTACACTTATTTTCTGAGGAAAATTGTTTCTAAACCTTACCTCTGATTGGTGTAAAGTAGAAAGGGAAGCACATTTTTAAAAATCACGCAAAGAGCCTTTTTCCTCAGAAGTCAAAATAGCAATGCAAGTCTCATACAATTAAAATACCACTACAAGGATCTGACCTATCACACAAATGGATGAAGTTCCACACAGAAGGAACACTGGTTAATCAGATAGATTACACTGTTGAGTGGGATTTGCATAGATAATTATTTGCAACATTTGGGCCCTGAAAATGAATGAAAGAAAGAAAGTTTTTTCATTTTGTAAAAAATCCCCAGGATTTTAGGCAATCTCCCCAGATATTTAAACAAAGATGGGCGTCAACCCAATTAAACAGAAAAATATGTTTGCTTGTCTGTATGTAAGTGAGGCTGAAATGAAAGCACACTTGAACACATTCAAGCATGGTGGGAAGAGAGTTTTCAGCATTTTTGTTGTTTTAAATAGCAGTTCTCTGACAGTTTAGCTTGTCACTGATCTGACTTTTAAAGATTAAATAGTAATAATTCTTGGCACTAGTAACTTTGCTTTTACTAAGAACTGTATAAACATTAATTAATCCTCAGGCTTAAGCCTTCAGAAACAAAAAGTTCACAATGCTTTTTCAAGCAAATCTGACTAGGAAACTCACAAGTGTATGATTTATTTATTAAAATAGCTGGAGAAATTCCTGATTATAAATAGAGCCATTTCCAAACAGTGTGCCTTAGATAACATCATAAACATATCTTAAGGTTTGTGATAGTTAAGATTATCAAAAGACATTGCACAGTTATACTGACATCAGTTTCCAACAGCTGTCATAACAAGAGTAGATCTATCTCACAGTTGACTGGGGGAACTGTGTTAGCATTTGAGATATGGAGATAACAACTTCCTATTGCTGTACAATTTCTGCTTCCACATCAGATATGTCACGCAACTTAGTCTTGTCAAAAGGGTCAGCTGAAACTGCTTCCAAATATTTCTTCTTTGCTTTCTCTGTTGCAGTGAGAATCTCTGTACTAGTTCTAACAATTCACTTCTTCAATTTCCTGAGGAGCATCATGATTTAAAACAAAGTAAACACCGCAATTTTCAACATCTTTCAGTGATGAATGGAACTAATTCATCCATTTTATATTCAGAGGAAAGACTTTACGTGCTACAACAAGGACTTAAACGTTTAAGCTTCAGTGTTACAGACAACATGTTGCTCTGAGCTCATTAGCATAGTAACCCACTGTCTGATCAAAGACTTAATGTTTCTTTGTATGGTAATCCTGAGTGTTTAGTCAACACTTCAAGAACTCCGGGATATTTTAATACCTTTGTCTAACTATACTACCTTAAAACAAATATCTGAAACATACATGATAATTCTACTAAGAAAAACTCAGCAATAGTTTCACTGATGGCTCCAGAAGACAGATAACATACAAAAGATTGCCTGTAAGTAGTGAGACTGTGTACAATGCTCAGTGCTGTGCAGCAGCTGCTACTCACAACAGATGTGCTGCTGTCGCGCCACAGTATGCCATTCCTCACTGAAATTCCAGCCTCTTGCAGAGCTCCTCCTGGCAAGGATCCTGAAGCAAAGCTCTTCTTTGAAGGCCCTTTAGAAGATAATTACATGAAAACCCCTGTACATTCTGAGTTGTTTGGGTTTTATAATTGAAAACAACTAGTTCTGCAGCAATCATTTCTCTCTTTGCATACAACTTGCTGGGTTTCAATAAGCACTCCTTGTTTTTAGAGAAGCCCACATGGCTGGTGATCTTCAAAATTTTGTCTGTGAGGTGGTCTAAAAATTCTGTTTGTTTGAAAATGCTTTACCTCCTAGTATGAGCATTTGTTCATTTTTTTCAGAGCCTAACCCAGTTCCTTGTGTTTCCATATAGTTGTCTAGACTGTAAGTGAATCATTAACCTTTTCAATTAGAAGTAAAACTAGTGACGTGAAATCCCTGCAGCAGCAGTTCTTTTACCAAGGTCTCCAAGACTTGCTTCACCTATGTTGGAGCATCACTAACTTCAGAAAAGTTCCTAATTTGTGTCACAGTAAGTAGCAGTAACACACAACTTCGTGACTGTGAAAAATTTACTGTGTGTAAAGCCTGGATTTCTCCATTTCTCCATGGATACTGGCATTTGATATCACACTGTGCTTACAGCTGGGTAACTTATTACCTGCAGAATGGATAAAATGTTTCAGGCTCTGAGCTAGCAGGGGAAAAAAAAGCTACCTCAGGTACTTTAGAAAGGAGGGCTTGCAGAAAGGAGAATTTGCAGCGTGTTGTCAGAAATCCTCTGTCATGTGTTTTGGGCAGGAGAGGTAGAAAGGGCTTTGTTGAGTTACAAGGACTCATTTTCCACTCACCTGAACAGTGGCCAAGGGCCAGTTCCTTTAGAACAGCCCAGCAACCATAAGCCTGAGCTCCCTCTGAGGGGGATCAGCAATGCCAAGGCTACAGTCCCAGAGCCAGGCAATGTCTGGAGGCAGAGGTAGGCACAAGACTGTCCTCCTATCCTGTCCTTCTGGTGAGATGAAAGAGACACCAGCTCCTTCCTTGTGATTCACCCTGGCTTTACACCACTGGTACAAGACACAAGCCCCCACTCATGCCCTCCCAGTGCAGACATACGGCAACATCCATCCATCCATCCATCCATCCATCCATCCATCCATCCATCCATCCA